>JBAMJV010007591.1:0-107806 GCA_037951105.1 Echinarachnius parma
ACATGCACATGCACTTAACCCCTTGCTTACAGGAACTGAGTGGGCTATGTACAAAGTCTATGGGGATTTCAGAATCTCGAAAGGAAGGAGTTAACCCACTGCCTAGAGGATCTTGCAACTTCCATAGACTTAATACATAGCAGAGGAGATTGCCTTAGGCCATTGGTTAATGAGGTAGCACAGGCGTGTCAATACGCATGAATATGGTATTAGAATAAACGGGAGAAGAGTATTTATATTTGCTCAATAATTACCTGGTAGATGGAAACGATAATGCCCTTGCTTATTAACCCCTTGAATACTAGGTTGATGTAATACCCATAGTCTAAACACATGGGAAACTAGATTCCAGTAGAAAATGGGTTTAAAAGCCTTGTTTTTGTCTATCAATGATGCAGGGGTATTAGAGTGAAGGAGAAGATAATATTGGTATTTGTTTAAATTTTTGTTCCAGTTTTTGGATATTATGCACGTAATGTCATTTCGTAATTAACCCACCAAAGACTAGTTGATTTTGGTATAGCATGCATTCCCATTAGATCCAAGCCATAGTAGACCTTTGTTCAATTCAAATACAGAGTCAGTTTAGTTTTGGTTATTCTGTTTTTTACAGACTCGTTCAATCCATTACGATTCAATTGCGTCTAGGACCGCTCTTTGCCATCACCATCCGAGAGACGCAGCATAGGTTTGAACTAAGTTTGAACCTGGTGAGGAGAGCACAGAGCTCTGACCACTGCACCAGATCATCCCTTCACAGTCCTGAATGGGTTAATTGTCCTGTTGCCTTTTCATAGGTGTACGAATATTAGAGTGAAAAAGAGGGGAATAATTGTTATTTGTTTAATAATTACCCGCTTGTTGGAAAAGGCAATTTCCTTTTCTATTTACAGCTCTTGATATCTACTAGAACGGCATATTAACCCATTCAGGACTGGTCATGGCAGTGATCTATTGAGGAGGTGCATTACTAATTATACCCAGTGGTATAGCATGGTCAGACTAATTGGGGGGGGGGGGCACATGAATATGTGGGGGCACACCTTATACATGTACATGATATATTTTTCCTGATTTTTTTGTAGATTCACCCCTTATGTTTTTGTTTTGATTTTGTTGGATTATTTTATGGGTATAAGCCTACCTTTTTTCCATCATAGCTACTCCAATTACTGTGCTAGTCAAATTGCATTCAAAGGATTGAGGTGTATGAATAGTGGAAGGAAGGAGAGGAGAGTATTTGTTTTAATTATTCCTTTTCTGAGGAAAATCATTTTCTCAAATACTTTAAATGAAACCTACTTAATAGATGGTAATCACCCTGTGTACTTGATGTTAACGTCCTACTGACGTTTCTGTTTATCAAGCGTTTTGAAGCTGCCCAACGATGCAATGAATCCGCGCTTCCTTCGCAGTTAGCACAAACAGACGTCAATTACAAGAGTAAATAGGAAGGTCGTAGAAGGCAGCTTGAGTGTTGACATTACATATTTTCTGTTTCCTTCAAACACCCAGTCTTCTATAATTCAGTTGTTTTATTGACAATCCATTATTAGAGATCATCCGCAAAGGGATAGCGATGAGGGAGTGGGGGTGGGGGGGGGGGGGGGGGGGGGGGGGGGGGAGACTGGTGTCCATAGGCCCCTTCTCCAACCATATCCACAAATTGAAGGTGCCCTTTAGAGGCCACCCCACCCCTCCCCCATGATGTCCCTTTCACCAACAAAAAATGACCTTTTTGTCCTCCCCCCCCCCCCCCCCCCACCCCAACAAACTCAAACAAATAACAAATTCTATACATTCCTACAACACAACTGGAGATCAGCTGTAGAAATCCATAACCGTGAGTTTCAGGCCACGCATTTCATTGATGCTTAATTAATTATTTCAGGGCCACCAATTAATGTTAACAGGCCGGGCAACCCAAAATAAAACATGAATTGAACTTAACTGTTCTATAGATGAATAATGGCCACTGAATCATAGCGTTTGGGCAACAAAAATACTTACAAGTCTCAACTGACTAGCCCAACACGGTCGCCAGAAAAAAAGTCAGTTTATAGGCCTTATATCCCAAAATGATTATCTTATTAGAACTTTATGACTGATTGACAGAAAGATCTCAGGGTTAGATCTGTGAAAAATAAATACAAAAATATAAAATGACCCAAACAGGTTAAAATCGAGTGCAGCTCCACAAACTCACACATGTGCACTGTTAGAGGAAATTGACAAACTGTCTTATTCAATATATTCCCATCTCTTGAACACAAACTTGATTAGATATAGATTCCACAACTCATTTCAGATACGCTATAACCTTTTTTCCTATCTCAGAACATACATTTATAAATAGATTCAACTGGCTCACAAACAATGTACACACTTATTGGGACCTATTGCATGAATGTGGGTGTCTGATTGCTTTGTAAAGAGAAATCTAATTGCAGTATCCTCAAGGCTTAGCAAGATTTTAGAAATATGTTTGATATCAGTTCGGGATACTGGAACTAAAAGACCTGTAAGTACTGATATTTAGATGGTTGGTGGTACATTTTTTTTTTAAAATTATGTTCTATTCCAAATACAAAGAAACAAAGCAGCATTTTAAAATATTTTGTTTACTAACAAAAGAAATACCAGCTTACATGAAACATGTATTTAGATGCAAGTAGGTTTGAGGTAGATGTATCATAAACATATTCAGACAAATGAAATATTGAAATGATCTGATCTACTAAACTGATAATGAGCTTCAATAGGTATTAAGAATTTTGCAGCTACATGCAGCAATATTAACATTTTTTTTATAAAGAAGACTTGTTAATTATTGATCCCAATACAAGTAATATTTCTTTCTCCGATTTGCATTCATAGTAGAACAATTTGTTAGCCTAGCTAGGTTAGGTCAGTTTTGATGGTAATGATCTATTTTTTAAGTGTATGGTTTCATGCAATGATACTTGGAAGAGTACATTTCACTGATAAGCTTTTGAAATAGCCTTTGAGAAAACCAATAAGTACCATTTTCGGTTGGGGGGAAAGAAAATTGATGAGGGATTGATTCAATGCGATGTTTGCTTTAATACCAATGATGGAAAAGGCAGTTATCATATTTCATTTGTGATAAATTGTTCCTTTCCTTTACCTTGCAACCTATATATCCTTATTAGCCACACGCATTAAGGAATGATACAATGCGATATTTGCTTTAATACCAATAAGATGTTAAGAAGCAGTATCATATTTCATTTGTGATAAATTGTTCTATCCCTTTACCTTGCTAAATATATTTATCAATAGAGAAAATCCTGTATCAGCAACACGGATTATCAATTAGGGATTGATACAATGCGATGTTTACTTTAAAACCGATAAGATGGAAAGAACTAGTATATACATATCCTATTTCATTATTGATTAATTCTTCTCTCCCTTTACCTCACTACCTACATGAATGTATCTATAGAGAAAATCGCTTTAATATTTAGCAACACAAATTATCAATTAGGGATTGACACAATGCGATATTTGCTTGCTTTGATACTGATAATATGGAAAGAGCTAGACAGGCTTCATATGGATCTACAGAGCTTGTGATAGTTAGAGATGTGTTAATAGCTGGTTAGTGATCATCAGTTGTCAGTGGTCAGTATGGGTCAGAGGAATCACTGCATGCTGGAACATACCTCTTGCCTCCTGTCGCACTCGCGTCCGAATCTGGTATTTCATCGGTTTCGACCTGGATCCCTAAATCGCTATGGGCCCCTAATTTGCTTGGGGTCGACCCTCGTGCCTCAATTTTGTCAAAGAGGGAGGAATCGGTGGTCGAACCGTACCCCCTCACAGATTCATCTTCACTAGAGTATCTTTGTTTTTCAGGGGGGAGGTGGGTAAGGAAAAATACAAACTTATTCGTTAATTGTTAGAACTATTTTGGGCAATTTCTGATGCTTCATTTATCATAAAATGCACTGGACATGAAATACAGTGTGTTCATTGTTAATCTAAATACTAGAACATCACCCTTCAAGCACGAAAATGAAGAGATAATTACAATACATTATGATGAATCGAGAAAAATTTGCACTAGAACTATAAACCTACTAATAATTTGATTTGCTATACTCTTTTTAAGAAAAAAAAAAAAATTATATTTACCAGACTGAAATATTCGTGAAATTTTTGTGAAATAGGCTGACTTAGTTAAAACATCCTATTACACAAATGGGCAATGATCTCTAATGGGCAAGAGAACATCTTAAATTAATCTTAATGCAAATAGAATTGTTATTTTTCATATCTTCTACAATCATAAAAAGAAGTAGTAACAGTTCAGTGAATATTACATGTATCTAGGCGTAAACAAAATCATCTTGTACAAGACAACAGAGCGAAAAATTACAAAGGAGCCATACAACTTTAGTGGGTTAGCAGAATCATTTCTACAGGATCAAGAATCAAAGATCATCAGAAGAGGTTTAATGTTAGAAACGATGATAAAATACAGTAGTTCTTTGGAAACACCAAAGAGCAAATGTGAATAATGTGTGAAGAGGTCGTATCAAATGTAACTTTTGAAGAATATACTTAATCTATTTAACTGTCACATCTGCATTCATTTTAGGATGAACAAAAAACTTCTGAAATATTAAAGATCTCCATTATGAATGTTAAACTATGCATCTTAGAAATGTTAATGTACATGTAGATTGAATCTAATTATCCTACAACTAGGAGAGTAGAAAAAGGTCTTTCTGAAAAAGAAAAAAAATGGCTGGTGATTCACTAGCTCTTGACTCTACGTTGAAATGTTCATTTAAGTCTGATACAAAGTTATGAGAGATAATAACAAGCAAATTTGTGTAACTATTCATACATTATTTATTAGCTAGAAATGAGAAGCTGCATTTAAAAACCCTGTGATACTGTGATACTGTAAATGTATTCATAAGCTAGTGGCCAAGCATCTCTCCGTGTCTCCGCGACGCTGTGCGTGCACCCATTGGATCCTGTTACACTATCTTCAAAATATGAATTATTGACAAGTGCAAAGTTCTGCTATAATCCAGTCACATTGTTTAGTTAAGTAAAGTACTTTGGGATTTCATTGCAGCTTCATTAAAAAAACGGAGTGCAGTTATGTGACCAACTCCATCTCTACAACATGTCCCAAAATTAATTACAACGGGACTTTCTGCAACGATAACTTTAAAATAGTAGATCAATCAGAATGATATTTCAGGGTATGAAACTATAACTTATTACCTACATCTTGCCCTATTCGATTTGCTTCAGTGGTCATGGAGAATGAGGATCTTTTGTCAATCATGTCATGTGTCCATTTTCGTTCATAACGCGTGAACACAATGGACAACACGTCTCCTTACATTACAAAACCTGGAGGGAAGGGACATCTGACATGATTGACAAAAGATCCTCATTCTCCATGACCACTGAAGCAAATCGGACAGGGTTTTCTGCAAGATGTAGGTAATAGGTTATAGTTTCATACCCTGAAATATCATTCTGATTGATCTACTATTTTAAAGTTATCGTTGCAGAAAGTCCCGTTGTAATTAATTTTGGGACATGTTGTATAGAGCTAGCAGGCTGCTTTGAACCATGCGGCTAATGGAGACTTGACTAATGTGGTTCATTATTCACTTACACGTATGTGTTCATCACACCTGGCATTTCACTCCAAGAGGACATTGACACATACAATGGCTTTTTACCTCTTTTTTCTTTTCTTTTCCTTTTGTTTGGTTTTGTTTCAAAACTGGGTTAAAGGGATGCCTGTAAAGTATCTAACTGCACGAAAATTACTTGGAGCTTCCTCGTTTCTCTTCTACCGTGTTGTTTAGCTTATGGTAAGAGAAGAATAAAATAGGGTTAGATTTTTTCAAATGCCCCTTTAGTATGACGATATCTATCATTCAGCTCAAAAGCGTTAATTAACGGTCATAAACCTCATAAACGTCCGTTGTAAAAGCTGATGCATATTTTTGCTTTTTTAACCAGGAAAGCAGTTTTCTTTTTTAATGAAACTTTTACACATCATTCGGACATATCTTACAATGATTTTGGTACAGGATTGAAGTCTCAAATGTCATTTTGGGCAATATCTGACACTTTACAGGTGCACCTTTAATGTGACATTAATCTTGAGGCCAGGGGGGTGTTTCACAAAGATCCTAAGTTCAACTAAACTCTAAGTTGGACCGAACTATTATGGAAAGCCATTTGTTGCCTAGGAATAAAAACATATTTAAAAGTAAGAATGCAAGTATTTTAGGTTTTCATAAATTTTACATCAAGAACCTGGAATCTCCTTTATAATAGAAAATATCATCATAATTTGAATGAACATTTTATGCCTTTTAAAATAACTTTTTCATTTGTTTTTTTCTAAGAAACTAATGGCTTTCCATAAGTGTCAAGTCTAACTTAGAGTTAAGTTCAACTTAGGATCTTTGTGAAACACCCCCCAGGATGATTATCACTTAAACTTGCTCTGTTGAACACATATTGTATAAAAGCCACCAGTCTGAACATTTTCTTGACTCCCTTGAATGCAGCTAACATACTCTGTCTATAGAGACCACCTGCTGATAAAGACAACTTTTTCCGTCTCCCTTGGGTGGACTTTATCGACAGGTTTGTTTGACGGTACCTGTAGATCTGCGATTGGTTAACACAGTCACATCAAAGCATATAGGAGGCTAATTAAGAGCTACATGTACGAGATGGTACGCAGAGCTTAATTTAGGATCTGTATAAGTACAGTCAAACCTGCTCTGGATACATGTAGGACCACCTGTATATAAAGACCACCTGTCTATAAATTGTATTAACACCCTAAAGAGCAGTCTACATGCAAATGAACCTGTCTATAGAGACCACCTGCTTTATACATGTATATAAAGATACCCTTTTTCTTTCTTTTTTTATTAACCCGTTCCCTACGAGTTTATTAAATCCCCTCAGACTTTGTACACAACCCACTCGGTTCCCGTGGTCAAGGGGTTAATATTCACAAAATCTGAAACAACAACTGTCTAAAAATTCAGCACCACATAGAGGATGCTAAGCAGGGAAAAAATTGAAATTTATTTTTCGGAGGGCTTCTTTTCTTGAAAATAACACTCTAATATTTGTGTTGCATTGAACTCTAGATGCAAAATTATGGGGGCTCTTTTATGGTTTTCAGGGGCTCTTTTTATAGCATTTCGGGGGCAAATTACAGTACAAGATGGTACGCAAATCTCAATTTAGCCAAAAACTGACTTAACGCCCTTCTCACTCTCACCAAACTATTATGCTCTCGATGGGAACCTCCCAACCACACATCTGAAAAACAAATTCTTCATTCCATGCGCCGTTGAGTTTCTCATTAAATACTCATCTACTTTTCCATTAGGAAGTCAACTCGGAAGTGCTAATGCATTCATAATAGCCCTTGTCAATTCCCCCTTTGTCTAGCATAACCCTATAGACCCCAACTAATAGAATCCTATTAAAGACTATAAAAAAACAATTTCAACGCTACAAAAGTAAGTACTGTAGACAACTCTTCATGAATTCATCTGCAAAGACACTACCGTATTTGCCGGTGTATAAACCGCACCTGTGTATTAACCGCACCCCCATTTTCGCAAAAAAAAAGTTTGAAAAAAGTGTGGTTAATACGCTATAAACCGCTATACACCAGCAAATACGGTATATCAAATATAATTTTGCATTTGGGTTGACTCAGAAGGGCTAAGCCCTTGTCAATTCCCTCTTTGACTAGAATAACCCTATGGAACCTATTAAAATAAAGAACTGTATTGTTCAAACACTAACAGATCTACTGTAAACAAATCTTCATGAATTCATCTGCAAAACCTACACATTATCCAGGGCTCGATACTAGCACTTGCCATATTGCCTGGGACAAGTGAAAATTGATGTTGGGCAAGTAAAATTCCATAAATGGCCTAGTTTGGTTGCCCGATGGGGCAACTAAATCATTGGTCAACTATGAGAGAATAATGTTATTTCTTATGTATAGATTTCATTATACATGTATAAGTAATAAGCGGGCAAGTACATTTTCTGTTCGGGCAAGTAACATTTGATAAGTTATGATTTTACTTGCCCAAATGGGCCAGAAGAGGAAAAAAGTTTGTGTGTAGGCTTGCATTACCATGTGATTTCAGCCTACATGTACAGAGGAAAAGCACTTGATGGGTTAACTAACTACTGCAGTGTGGTGGGTTTCCTACTCATGTATATTTTATCGGAATCCCATTCCCAAAACGACAGTTGGGCCATTCCTTCTGACGTCACTCATAAATGTATGATTATTATTTCAAGATCACCCTCCCACTTACTACTGGAGCCTTGAGGTTCATGTATAATTCATGTTGGATTTTAAATTGCTAGAAGGAAGTTGGTTAATATGATTAAATAGTGGCCAAGTGCCTCTCTGCGACGCTGTGCGTGCGCGCATAGTATCCTGTATATACAGTAATCACTTTTGATGAGCGCACATCACCATAGAGTTGTATACATACAGCTCTATATATGATCATCGCATAAATAAACCTCGCTTACAGTGCGTACAAACAGATGCGTAATTGACTCATCTAACAGGAAATACATTGACCCGTGATAGGGATTTAGAGCGCAATATTGCATTTAGAGACCACAGACATTGTAGATATAGAGCCCTTTCACACACGGGCCAAATCGTGATTGCAATTATGATTTTAATCATGTTTACAATCACGCTGATTCTGTTGCCCACCTTTCACACGAGAAAAAAGACTTCGCGCAGACCGTGATTAGAATCGCGATTCTGGAGACGTGTTTCTGTGTACCTGTCAATCAAACAAAGAGAGCACTAGTACTACACTGCATGCACTGCACTCAAAGTGACGAGCGCCCGTTTTATCGACAGAAGTGCATGTAAGGTCACGTAAGCTCCGCCACCCAAATCGTGTTTTGGAGGTCAAGCCGTTCACACGAGAGATTCGCACCGTGATTTGAGTGAATCATGATTAGAAAACACCTCCGGACCACGATTAGACTTTCGTGATTCGTGATTCTAGTTTGCTTTCACACGGACAAAAAATACCGTGATTGGAGTGAAAAATGATTCTAATCATGATTGCAATCACAATTTGGCCCGTGTGTGAAAGGTCTCATAGATTGAAAGCCATCCTCCACATTACAAGGGTTATGAGAGGGGAGTTTTAATTGGCAAAGGGTCAAGAGCATTTCAAACCAAAACCTCCATGTAATACTTAAATTTCTTTTTCACGAGTGTATATAAATATTTATGCATTATTTTATTTTTGATATTCACCATCATACATTGTATATGTATCATATTGCAAAATGTAAGTGAAGCAGTGGGGATGCTTTTCAGATAATTCAACAACAACAAACAACATTTATAACTAAGCTATGTACAAAATACACACAATGTGCCCCCCCTTATTAGTGCCCTGCCCCTCCCATCAGTAAGCCAACACTATACAGATTAGATTGTCTTTCATAACTTATACTAAATCATCAAATGAATCTTTTAGGCACATGATTAATTTTTCATGAGTTTCCCAAGGGCAAGCCAACTGTCGACATCTCTTCCAGGTTCAGCATTTCAATCTGTTTCTAATATTAATCAATTAAAGGGTGAATTTACATAACCCTTGTCTAATCAAAAGACAGCATTTTGAAACATGTCTTAATCATGTACCTGTCTAGAAATTATAAAAATAACATATAAGTATAATATAAAATAATATAAGACTTTTCATGGTGTGATGGCCTGAAACTAGAATTGGGAGGCACAGGAGGAAAAAAAAAACATTATCTCTCTTGTCATACTTACTCGATGGCACGCTTCACACCATTTGCATCGCTTGCGCCGGTTGCACCATTTGCACTGCTTGCACCATTTGCAGCGTATTGTGCAATATCCTCCTCACTAAGTACCGGGTTATCACCACATAGCAACATTCCAAACTTCAGCCCACCAATCTCCATGATGCTGCCTGGCTTTTGTCCGAGACAGACTTTTTCTCCAGCATAAAGAGAGAAGATTCTTGCATTTGCGTATTTCCCGAATTCCACTAGTTTATTAGTTAAATGTTGATGGTGACTTGGTCATTTGTAAGAAATTTGTGGCGATTCCATAATTCCACCAGAGTATCATGAGCTTTATTCCAGTTTATAATCCAAACTATTCATTAGTTAATGAATGTTTTCAAGAGCAAACATAGAAGGCAGAAATCTTTCATTAAAAATTGCTTCTTTCAGTTGTCTAAACATCACTAATAACTTTCCACACAACGATGCACTAAGAAGGTCTTTGCAGTTGCAAATAAATCCAATATCCATCGGACCAAGCTTTCCCTCCTTCGGCTGCTCAGAAACAGACGCTTGGAATATATTTCATCCAAACTGGTTTGGTAAAATTCCTTCTTTAATTAGTCTAATTCCAAAGCTCCAAAAACACATTGAGCTTTCGTTTTAATCCTTGATGATATTTCTCTAGCGGTCACTGATCAAAGTGTTCCATGTTAAAATGCACAGACAAAGAATTGTCTCCCGCAAATCCCAACTTCCATAGTTGGAATGTGCCTTTCTGAATTGTCTCTCCTGACGACTCTAGTTCTGAAGTGAAAATAACGAAGATGAAGACAATTTCTTCATTTACATATTTCCCAAACAAATGGAATCCACATCTTCCTGCAAACCAAAAATACCACCATTGGAATGTGTTTGTCTGATTCAATAACTGTCTCCAACTGATGAAGCTCCATGTAGTTATAAAGTGAACATCACAAATTGGAAATATTTGCTTCTTTGCATATTTCCCAAACTAAAAATGAATGGAATCTACTATTCTTCCTATAGCTATGATTTGTTTCTGCAAAGACAAGTGAGCCTGTTACTTGTTATATTCCTGCAAGCCTACAATGCCACCATTGGAATGAGCTTCTCTGATAAGTCTTTGAGTGATGTGGCTAGCTCTGAAGTGAAAAATCAGCAAGATAAAGACAATCGTGCAAATTTACCAAACTAATCATGGAATCCACCCTTCTCCTTGCGCAAAGATAAGTAAGGCTTTTTTTTCTCTTTCAGTTCAACCCCAACATTCCAACTTTGGAATGTGCCTCTCTGATTCCCTGAACTGTCTCCTACTGATGATGATCCACGTAGTTATGAAGTGAACATCAACAGGAGCTACATTTTTCTCGTTTGCATATTTCTCAATCTCAAAACTACTGGAATCCACTCAACCCCTTAGGACAATGCTCGTTTCAGCAAACTAAAATTTGCACGATTGGAATGTGCTCCCCCGAATTGTCTTCAAGCTATGAGGCTATAATTTCTGAAGTGATGTGAAAATCATGAAGAGTAAAATATGGCTCATTTCCCACACTCGAAGCTAATGGCTTCCGCTCATCTCCTTACGAATACGATTATTTCGCCAAACCAAAATTGCCACCAGCGAAACGTACATGTACTCCCCTGAATTGTCTCTGGGAGATGAAAGCCAGTCCCCAAGCTAAAATCACAAAGAGCAAAATGTGGACTTATTTGCATACATGTATTTCCCAAACACCAAACTAATGGAATCCACTCCCCTCCTTATGACAATGATTGTTCAGCACTGACAAGTGGGACCTTACCCCTTTCGGTCCTGGATAAACTCACCCCCATAGAATCGATTCACAACACACAGGTTCCCATAGACAAAGGGTTATCCGAATCCGAGACGACGGTTCCGCGGGTGACAAGAGGGTACTTAATTGAAAAATGATAAGTCAACAATTGCCAGTGGGGTTCGAATCGTCTCTCTTACCTAGCCTTTAACAGCTACAGACTTGCCTGGGGGTCTTAATCGATCTACATGACTGTAGTCTCAAACAAAATGCACTTCAGCCTCTGCGCAGCGAGGCTTGCAATGGAGCAACGTGGTTGCAAGCAAAAGAAGTAAAATCATACATTATGATGATTACCAATCTGCGGAAAAAAACAGCTTTTAAGCTGAGAGTGGGCATTTTTATAACGTGATTAAATAACATTAAAAAAAAACTAACAAACTTTAGCATCAAAGCTCACAATGTAGCAACTACATGTATGTGATTCAATGCCAAAATTAAAATCAGACGTTATGATGAAAATTCATCGTTGAGCTCACAAAAGAGCATCGTGGTTCCAAGCGAAAAATGGAAATCCAAATTTATGATGATACTTCAGCGTCTTGACTTCCGAAAGACCAACATGGTTCCATGGGAAAGGGCATCTTATGTTATGATAAGCGTAAAAACTTGCAATAAAGCAATGTGGTTTCAACCGAAAAATAGAATCAGACGTAATGATAACACTTAAGCGTAAAAACTTGCAATGACACAACGTGGTTCCAAGAGGAAAATAGGATCAGACTTTATGATAATTTAGTGTTAAAACTTGCAATGAAGCAACGTGGTTTCAACCGAAAAGTAGAATCACGACGTTATGATGAGACATCAGCTTCAAAGCTCGCAAAAGAGCAACGAGGTTTCATGGGAAATTGAATATGTCATTATGATGATACTTTAGCGTTAAAACTTGCAATGAAGCAGCGTAGTTCCAAGGGGAAAATGGGATCAGACTTTATGATAATTCATCGTGGAGGCTCGCAAAGAAGCATTGTGGTTCCACATGAAAACTAGAATCAGACTTTACCTTGATAATTCAGCGTCGAAGCTCGCAAAAGAGCAACAGGGCTCCATGGGAAATTGAATGTGACGTTACGATGTTTATACATCCCTCAGTAATGCTCCTATAGCCACAGAGACAAAATCCACTTGAATCAAACCTCGATGGGGTATTAACCCATCAAAGACGATTCAATTTGAGGAAAGCACACTCTCCACAGAACGCAGCCAAAGATATATCAGACACCATCCTCTGTCAGCTGCAACCCGTCCTGTACTTGTCGCCAAAATACCCGGGCTAGGGTCTATGGAGAATGCTTGTTACACCAAAATCAAAGAGTCTTGACTGGGTTAATTCAGACGTCATGACTGATGATTATACTTCCATCAGTAACGCTCAAAGAGGGAGTGAGAGAAATAAATCCACTCAAATCCAATTTGGACACAAAATGCCGAGACCTTTAGTCCTAAAGTTAACCCTTTGAAGTACTACGTCGTGGGAAACGATCGGTAGAGAGGAAATAGATGCTCTCAAATTAATTTAGACATTACAATTTTGAGACCTGCAAGTAGTCCTAAACTTAACCCAATATGTACTATGTCGTGGGAAATGATTGGCAGAGAGCAAATAAAACCTCTCAAATTAACTTGAACACACAACAGGCACGATCGATGCATTCGAAACTTAACCTACATAGTACATGTTGTGGAAAGGATTGGAAGATAAAACATAAATCCGCTCAAATGAAACTGAACGCAAAAATGGCATAATTGATAACCATGAAATTGAGGCCTTTAAAGGGATCTAGTAACTTTGTTGACATGTGCAAAAAGTGATGAATGGTTGATGCAATGTATATTGTTGTTATCTCATATGTCCACAGGGCATTGTGTGAAAATTTCAAGTCAAATGGACATTGCATGGCCAAGTAATGAGCAAAAATGCAAAGTGATATTCACTAACTCACTGCACTCACTTTGTACACGGTTTCAAAACTCCACCGGAGTTTTTCTTATCTGAATACTTCGATCGTACATATCTTTGTAACGAAAGGGAAATTTGAAAAACCGAAACCTGTCCCATGATTTTATTGTTAATACGAATACAACACGGTATGAGGGAACCGCTAGAATTAAAATTTTATTTTGAGGATTTAGACAATGTTACTAAGTCGCTTTAATACATACAACATCATGAAAATGAATGCTAGAGAGAAAACAAATAAACTTAAAATCCAATTTGGACACCAGCCATGATGGTAAGTCAAATATCCCTGAAACTAAATCCTCACTGTTCAACATTACAAAAACGATTCCGCCAGACAAAATACATCCTCCCAAATCCACTTTGGAGACAAAAATGGCTAGACCTGGGATTGTCCTGAAACTTAACCCTCAAAATGCATCACAAAAAATGATTGCTCCAGATAAAATGACTCTGCTCAAATCAAATTTTGACAGCGAAATGGCTAGAACACTTGTCCTCGCTTAGTCGTTTAACGCTCTCAGAAACAGCAAGACAAAAGCATTTGACGTATTAAATACGATCAATTAATCCATGCATTTCCAGCACCAATGGTGTTAATAAGCCTGTAAAAGCATTGATTCTAGCAACCATCAAATACAACCTTCTGTTTTGAAGTGGCCACTCCGAAAAAAAAGCATACCATGCCGTCATGGAATTAAAACGAGAAACAGCGTATAAAAAAAAAATCACTAAGCCCCATCTGTCCAACAAAATGCAAAATACAGGGACATACACTGTACATGTATGTAAGGACATAGCTAAGGGGAGGGAGCAGGGGGGGCACATCCCCCACTCTTCCCCAGAGTTGAAACCCCATCCCTGCTACCTACCTCAATGTAGGAAGACGCTATAAAGATTTATATAACAACATATCTTTTGGGGGGTTCACACTGTTTCCCCCTGTATCTAATCTTGCCCCCCTGTGTGGCCCTCTTCATGTCCCCCTTCTGGTGTACCCTAAATATCAGTATACAGAAAAGCTTGTTCTGGGAAAGTAATATATCTCTTCCCATTCTAATACTTAGCCTACCAGGGGGAGCCTTCAGTCCCAAATTATTGAAAATTTGAAATCACGGCACAAAAAAAAATCATCTATTTTCATCAACGACAAAGAAGAAAAAAATCCACCGGGGGAAAAGGTTCACTTAGTAGAATGATTAAAAAGCTTGCTCGGTATGATTTCCGATGAATTAGTAATGCAGGTGGGGTTAATATTAGTAGCTAGCGAGGAGTCGAGAGTTAACCCTATGCCCATGGGAACCCGGTGATCCATGTAGCAACTCTATGGGAGATTCTACTTCCAGGAGGAAACGGGTTAATGCGTCGCATAACACACAGAAGGTCATGCTCGTTTGACATTCAAAATGATGCCGCAAATTCACTAACATTTCCCGATATTAATCACCGCAGAAAGTATCTGTTTCTCAATGACTTATTCCCGAGGGGCGGAGTCTCTTTGAGGGATGATTAAAAAGGATGATCTTTTATTTCGATTGTAATATTTGGCTTACATTCAACTCTGTACTATTTTATGGTAAAAGTCTATTATAATAAGTACAGGGATCCGATAATTTGGCAGTCTAAATAATACCCCAAATTCACTTATTTCATAGTATCAATCACAATGAAACAATATGTGTTTCTGAATGACTCCTAACCCAAGAGATGGCGTCTTTTTTAAGGATGATTAAAAGGAGTGATCTTTGATTTCAATTCGTACTATTTAACCTGTTCCCTACTAGATTGATCAATTCCCATATCATTGATACAGGGCCCACCAGGTTCATGTAGGCAATGGGTTAACATGTTCCCTACTAGATTGCTCTAATTACCATATAGTTGATACAGGGCCCACCAGGTTCATGTAGGCAATCAGTTACGTTGCATCCGTGAGATGTAGCTCAGTAATATATTACGGTTAAAGTCTTTTAGATCACAAAGAGTGCATGATAATTTGGCACTCTAAATAAAGTCCCTAATTCACCAACATTTTCTGATAATAAACATTTAAAAAATTAGTTTCTGAATAACTTCTAACCCAAGGTAATGAGTATTTTTTAGGATGATTACAAAGGGTGATCTTTGATATCCATCATACTACTTAACCTGTTCCTCACAAGACTGTAAGATTCCCATAGAGTTGATACAGGGCCCACCAGGTTCATGTAGTCAATCGGTTAAAGGGACAGTTTAGTTTCGGTAAGACTGAACTTTAGTAACCAAAACCTGCACGTACAATAACATTACAAACTAACAGTTATAACTCCACCATGCTCGATAGGTACATGTATAACAAATTACAAACGACTACGAAACAAGCCTGTCATCATTCAAAAATTGTACTAATGCCGGACACCATGTTATTGTTGATTTTAAAAGAACTGAAATCAAGCTAACTGACCGACCGATGGTAGATCGACAAATCTATCACTTTCATGCCCTCTTTGACTTTGACATTATATTGTATTTTTCTCTGTCGGCATTCTAAGCCGACAGTGAAAAATAACTATAATAATGTCAAAGAGGCCATGAAAGTGATAGATTTGTCGATCTGGCGTATGACTGCGGCAATTGTATAGCGAATTGCACCATGTCCATGCACAGTTTGCCGGGGAAGATGCTGGGGGAAAGGGCGCATTGAAACCCGCACTCCGGTGTCGGCACGCTGGCCCGCTAGCTGGCCGTCCCGCGCTCGTGAAGAGTACCCTACGTAACACATATGTAACGTACCCAAAATCAACTAAATCTTCAAAAATTGCTCAAATAATGGTCATGAATTCAAAGTAGTTATCTTTTTTACCTGTTCTGTGTAACTACTTTGATATCATGACCATAATTTGAGCAATGGTCGAAGATTTAGTTGATTTTGGGTACAGTACATTTGTGTTTTGTATGGTACTCTTCACGAGTGCGTCACGGGCAGCTAGCGGCGTAGCGTGCCAACACCGGAGTGCGGGTACAATAGTGAACTAGCGCCAAAAATCTCCCAAATCCCGTCATCATTGTCGCTGTCTGATGAATCATTCCTGTCCTCTTCTTCATCTTCTTCGGAAAAATCCATTGCGAAACTCAGTTCGAGAGTATTTTCCTCCATTTTCCTCGAAATAAAACTGTCCAGCTCGATCGTACGTTATCAAAAAGTAATACACAACACCGTATAATGCACGCGCATCGCTTGATCAGCTGATCGGCCGGGCCCGTTCTACCGATGACGTCAAGATTTTCAGGCCGATCGTGGAGCGAATTTCAGTCTCGGAGACTGCTCACTTTTGCCCCATTTTCGAAGACTTTTTTAGTCAAATTTCAACATTTTTATCATGGATTAAGTTAATATCCTTAGATAAAATAACATTTCCTTCACAAACATACCAAATTTTGCCAATTTGAAAGTCAACGAGGATTCGGTTTAATGTTGATGCATGCTCAAAACTTGAATGCTGATGCCTCGCTTATCGAAAGGTGATATCAAAATAATTTGCAGTTTGTTCTAGCTCATGCTACTAGATTATTTGCACACTGAGGATATCAGAGGTGGGGCAAGGACTACTAACCGGTTCCCTTCTAGATGTAGCGACCCAGACAGCGTTAAAACAGGATCCACTAGGTTCCCTTAGGCAATGGGTGAACAATTATGTCTCTTACTTGTAACAAACCTCTGTCATCCGGCTTATTGAAATACACAACTTTCATTCTACTTTTAAAAGCAGTTTAACAATCTTACACCATTTTGTTTTTACCAAAGAATAAAAGTGGAGAAGTAAAGGTACACCCACTAGGTTCCTACAGTCAATGGGTTAACAATTTCACTTCCAACAAAATTTTGTCTTTAGTAATATCCAGCTTATCAAAATATACAACTTTCGTTCAAGGCAGCTTCACAATTTTGCAACAATGTGGGTTTTTTTTAACACTGATAGCAATAGAGCAATAGTAGCAATAGAGGGGTAGATAATATAAAAGGCTTGAGTTGTCTTTGATAACTAACAAAGCTCGTATTTCAATCCATTGCCTATGGAAACGTGGATGGCCCTGTAATAGCTCAAAAGGGATCGTAAAAAACTCGTAGGGAACTGGTTAACCCATTGACTGTGTAAAGCTGGTGGACTCTGTATAAACTATATGGGCATTGCAACATCTAGTAGGGAACGGGTTAACCCATTGACTGTGTAAAGCTGGTGGGCCCTGTATTAACTCTATGGGCATTGCAACATCTAGTAGGGAACAGGTTAACCCATTGCCTACAGGAACCTGGTGGGTCCTGTATTAACTCTATGGGGATTGCAACATCTAGTAGGGAACAGGTTAACCCATTGCCTATGGGAACCTGGTGGGTCCTGTATTAACTCTATGGGGGTTGCTAATCTAGTAGGGAACAGGTTAACCCATTGACTATGTAAAGCTGGTGGGCCCTGTATAAACTCTATGGGCATTGTAAAATCTTGTAGGGAACGGGTTAACCCATTGACTATGAAAGGCTGGTGGGACCTGTATAAATTCTACGGGGATTGCAAAATCTAGTAGGGAACCGGTTATCCCATTGACTATGAAAAGCTGGTGGGACCTGTATAAATTCTACGGGGATTGCAAAATCTAGTAGGGAACCGGTTATCCCATTGACTATGAAAAGCTGGTGGGACCTGTATAAATTCTACGGGGATTGCAAAATCTAGTAGGGAACCGGTTATCCCATTGACTATGAAAAGCTGGTGGGACCTGTATAAATTCTACGGGGATTGCAAAATCTAGTAGGGAACCGGTTATCCCATTGACTATGAAAAGCTGGTGGGACCTGTATAAATTCTACGGGGATTGCAAAATCTAGTAGGGAACAGGTTATCCCATTGACTATGAAAAGCTGGTGGGCCCTGTATAAACTATATGGGGACTGCAACATCTAGTAGGGAACAGGTTAACCCATTGCTTATGGGAACCTGGTGAGTCCTGTATTAAGTCTATGGGGATTGCAACATCTAGTAGGGAACAGGTTAACCCATTGCTTATGGGAACCTGGTGAGTCCTGTATTAAGTCTATGGTGATTGTAACATCTAGTAGGGAACGGGTTAACCCATTGACTATGAAAAGCTGGTGGGCCCTGTATAAATTCTACGGGGATTGCAAAATCTAGTAGGGAACAGGTTATCCCATTGGCTATGAAAAGCTGGTAGGCCCTGTCTATACAAACTCAATGGGGATCGCAAAATCTAGTAGCAAACAGGTTAATATCAAGAGCAATAGAAATATGAAACTGTCATTCAATGGTACACTAAGGAGCAAGATAACCGGAGGCTATCTAACAGATTGACCAGTGTACTTAGAAGACAGGCAGTGACGTTAAGCTCTTCTAAAGGTCACAATACATATCTATATTCCTAAGTCATTTTTTAATTCCATACAAACAGTCCACAGGGATTCAACAAAACAAAGAAAATTAATTGCAATCTTTTCCCCATATTCATGAAGTTGCACAGATCCTGCGTACAAAGAACCTTTTAAAGATGAAAATAAAGGATCATCTTCATGTCTCGCGAAAAAACAAAAGCTTATCCTAATCTTCAGCGACAATAATACTAAAAAGGAGAATAAATGTGATTGCTTGTTTTGTCGTTGTTTATCGATTTGAAGTTTAAAATCATGGTTTAAAACATGGTTTACATATGAACTTCCTTCGTGAATTCTAGCCAAGTTTCCTCATAAGGCCCATTATTTGTCCATCTTACCTAAGCTTCAGCAACAATAATACTGAAAAGGATGATTAAAAAGGTGATTTCTAATTGGTACTTGTCTACAAATTTGTAGTTTTAAATCATTGGTTTAAACCATAGTGTATGTAAACATCCTTTGTGAATTCCAGCCAGGTTTCCACGTATGGCCCAGTATGTACACATCTACAGTAGCCAAACCTAAGCTTCAGTGACAACAATACTGAAAAAGAAAAAGAAAGAAAAAAATGTTTTAATTGTTGACCAAAAGTTTAAAATGATGGTTTTAACTTTAAACCATTAAAGTGAAACCATGGTTTATGTAATCTTCCTTTGTGAATCCCAGCCAGGTTTCCTCATGTATGGCCCAGTATGTACACATCTACAGTAGCTAAACCTAAGCTTCAGTGACAATAATACTGAAAAGGAGAGTTTAAAAATGTTTCACTTGATGACATAAAAATTTAAAATCATGGTTTTAACTTTAAACCATTAAACCATGGTTTATGTAAACTTCCTTTGTGAATTCCTACCAGGTTTCCATGTACGGCCCAGTATGTACACATCTACAGTAGATCCTGTGACAAAGACAGGTATCAGGAGATCATTGAACTATTAACCCTTATGCTACTGGATTGTACAATCCCCATAGAGCTAATTTAGGACCCTCAAGGTTCTCGTAGTCCATGTGTTAACATTTAGAGGTCAGCCCATTCAACACACTTAGTCCAGAGGTAGAGAAGGCCATTCAGTTATCACAAAAGAAATGCACCTATGGATATAAGGGGGTTAACACAGTTGAAATGATTGCGTCCTTGGAACAACGTGTAAATAGGCTCAGGTGTTACACATGAGTAGATCATGTGACATAAACAAGAATCAGGAGTTCACTGAACTATTACAAACTGGAGGTCAGCTTCTCTAACACACTCACTTCCAAAATCACTAAAATGCTATTGGGATTTCACAAGATAAATGTGCCAATGGATATAAGGGGGTTATGTTAAGACAGTTGTCGTGATTGTCATGATTGCGTCCTTGGAGCAAGGTGTAAATAGGCTCAGGTGATACACATGAGTAGATCATGTGACATAAACAAGAATCATAGGTTCACTGAACTATTACAAATTTGAGGTCGGGCTATTTAACACACTCAGTCCAGAGTCATGAAAAGACCAATTAGTGATCACATCAGCATAAATAAACCATTTAGAATCAAACAGGGTAACATAGTTGTCATGATGGTGTCCTTTGCGCCCAGGTGTCAAAGAGTGTCAGGTGCTTCACATGATCAGTAGATCATGTGACACAAGAGTTCATTGAAACAGTTCAAACTGGAAATCAATCCTTTTTAATACAATCAGTCCAGAGTCACTAAAAGGTCATTCAATATGCAATCAGTGTTATAGTGCTCTGGTTCATAAATTTATTAACCAGAGCACTACATGTATAACATTGATTTGCTATTGACCAAAAATTAATTCGAATGGGCATATCTCAGCCAATACTTAACATATTCAATTGATGTTCGGTACTTCAACATTATTTTTTATGCTCTTTCGGAAAATGAAGTTCAAATTTTTAAATTCTAAAAACAGATTTGTATGACGTCATAGCTTCTGTAGGCCTACTCTATGTAGATGTCCATCCAAGCATTCATGAGTGGGCTGTTAATGACCGGACATTGAACTTACCTAAATACACATGGCATATCCACTGCACTGTACTAGATGCCAATAGACACTTAACCAGAAAATACACATGGCGCTTTATATACCAATCCATTTGAAATTTACTGTATTACTCCATATTTCATATTTCAAAATCAAGGAGGGAATGGGTTTATGAAAGATATATGAACAATCTCTCCGTAGATGTTCATTCAACCATTCATGAATGGGTTCTTAATGATCGGAGATTGAGCTTATAAATCTAAATACAACTAAATTGGACAGCTGCTGAATTACATGGACCATTAGAAAAGAAACCATTGCCTATGAACACCCCCTTTAGTCCTGCATTAACTCTATGGGAATTGCAAAATCTAGCAAGGAACAAGTTAAGGATCTGAGATTGAGCTTATCTAAATACACCTGCATCCGGCTTGTACTACATGTCCATTACATGAACCATTACACAAAAAGCATCACAAACCGTGTCTTACAGGTCAAGCAGGCTTCTTCCACTCGGACATTGAACCGTCTCCTAACGCAGTGATCAAAATTAGCACAGGCACGCTGGTCCAGGACCACTAAAAATTAGCTTTCGGGCCACCAAATTTATCATGCTTAATTTCACTGGCCCGAATGGGCAACCAATTAATAATGTGATGTGTTATGTTTTTCTTTGCTTAGGGCCACCTCAGTCAGGTTTCGGCCACTAGAATGTAATTAATCTTGTTTTACTTGCCCGACTGGGCCACAGGGTAAAAAAAGTTAATATCTACATTGTACGTGCTGCTTAATAAAAAGCATCTTAATATTGCAGTCTGAAAACACAACGCTGGAATGGTCGATTGACGATGAACTTTTCAAGAGTTGATTCAAGTGGTAGGGCTAATCATAAACGATTAAAAAATGTTTACTCAACCAATTATAGTAACAGCCAATGAACATTCCAGAAGCCATCGTGCTTGATATTGTAACACACAATAAAAAAAAAAGCTTCCAAGACTATGAGCCAGTGTGTATATCGCACCATGCACAAGGTGTTCACAAGAAGGCACTGAAGTCTGATTTACAAATCCAAATCACCTTTAAATAAACAATGAACAGGCAATGTCAGTGCCAGATCCATAGCATCACACACCATTTGAGACCAAATATGAGTGTCCTTTCTTGGAGGGGGCAACTCCGTTAAACTGACGTTCAATCATTTCCTGAGATACTGTAATTACAGTCTCGCAATCAGTTGGAAAACACAGGAATCAAATCATAATGAGAAACCGAACAGAAAGAAATCTGCATTTAACATATTGCATGCAAGATATTGTCGTACTAATACGCTTTAGCATACGGCACACAAAGACCACGTGGACAACGGGTTAGAATGACTTGACTGAGCATCTGGGTGCATATGCATTCGTAATTAGGCCTCAAAAGGTGTCAGTCCTCTGAGATAACATGACACCCCCATACATGTACATACCACTGTTAAACGTTAACCCCATGAATTATGATGGCTTTGAGTGTATATATAGTAATCCATTTCATATGGCAACCTAGTTTGTCCTGGCTTAACTCTATGGGAGATTGCAAAATCACTTGATTGAGTGAGCATCTGGGTGCATTTGCATTCATAATTAGGGCTCAAAAGGTGTCAAGTCTCTGAGATAACATATGACACCCCCATACATGTACAAACCTCTGTTCCACATAACCCATTCCCTTCAAGTTTCCCTTAAAGAATTATGATTGTATTGAGTATAGTATCCCATTTCATATGGGAACCTGGTTTGTCCTGCTTTAAATCTATTGGGGATTGCAACATCTAGTAGGGAACAGGTTAACCCATTGCCTACTGGAACCTGATGGGTCCTCTGTTAACTCTATGGGGATTGCAAAATCTAGTAGGGAACACGTTAACCCATTGCCTACTGGAACCTGGTTGGTCCTGTATTAACTCTATGGGGATTGCAAAATCTAGTAGGGAACAGGTTGACATATTGCCTATGGGAACCTGGTGAATCCTGTATTAACTCTATGGGGATTGCAACATCTAGTAGGGAACAGGTTAATCCATTGCCTATGGGAACCTGGTTTTTCCTGTAATTACCTCTATGGGGGTTGCAAAATCTAGTAGGGAACAGGTGGACATATTGCCTATGGGAACCTGGTTTGTCCTGCTTTAACTTTATGGGGGATTGCAAAATCTAGTAGGGAACAGGAATAATACATACATGTACAATCTATATGCATGCTGTCTCTGATACCTTATAGGAACAGTTTGTAGTGGCTTAATACTAGAAACAGTCATTTTGATTCAGTTAATAAATAGTTTATTTAGACAAAAGGTTAGTTAAACCTGAAGCTAAATCTGAAGTTCAAATGCCCTCTCAACGTAGCTAATTAAGTGCAATTTGTATTCTATGATTCACTTGATATTGGTAATTAATGAAGTTCATGTATAATCAGGCCCTAGGGTTTCTAAGAAATCTTGTTATCCGTTGACTTGATTCGCTGGACGTGTTAAATTCAAATGAGGTACGTTTGATCTTTACTCTGCCTCCAGGACCTGTAAGGTGTCAAACCCAAATAACTTCTAGGGGATATGACGGTAAATAGTAATTGGGGAATCCATCACACAAATTAGATATTGTCGTTCATTAGAATACTAATAATTGATCACATTCCTTTAACCCACTGCATACATGCAAACCTGCTGGACTATGTATTTGTCTCCAATCTGCTTTCACAAGACAAAACGAATGACAAGTCCACATCTACTATAGATCACTATGCACTGTGTATTTCCAACTAAATCCCATGGATGTTAAATGCTGTGAAACCACAAAAGCTCACATGCTAACAAATAATTACCAATAATGTTCAAGAAATATTCCAATGGCATGCCTCCACACAAAACAAAGAGCTTTAAATCTCTCTTAAGTTCACATTTGAAAAATAATAACTTCCCATGTTTCAAGAAAGATTCCAATGGCATACCCCCACATGTTGCAAGGAGCTTAAAATCGCTCTTAAGTTCGCACTAAAAACAAAATTTCCAATATTTTTCAGGCACGGTTTCATGACATGCCTCAACGTGAAATTTGTTCTTGTCTTGATATGCCAGACACGACATTAATTCCACAGTAATGTTTCCTTCCAAATAAATCAGATGAAAATCTCCTCTTTATTATCCACATGGGTACTGAATCGTCATCCTTTTTTGTGACTTTTCCAATATTCCCCAGTAATGTTTCCTTCCATATAATACAGATATAAAGCTCCTCTCCTTATTATCCACACGGGTACTGAATCGTCATCCTTTTTTTGCGACTTTTCCCATTTCTTCAGTGATTGATCTCCTTACGAAAAAGGTGAAACTATGAAAGAATTCCTCACAGCTTCTCCATTAACCCATTACATCCTACCTATTGCAATTCCCATACAATTAAAGGAACTACAGCGTCTACATTGTAGATGGCCTAATTTTCACAATTCGGCTCTCTATAAGTAATTTTGTCCGTAGAAAAAGAATTTAGCAGTCATTTCTCATGAAATCAATCAATTTTGGGGTAATTAGTAAATATCTTATTGTCCTGGGAACGCCCCTTTTAAATCGCCAAAATGTGACGTCATCTAAAGACCGGACTAATGAACTAAATTCTGTAGATGACGCGTCATGACGTAAGCAAATGAATTGTCAATCACACGTCGATCACGCTGCTGATTCCGGACGCTAAATGTGGGTGGGGCGTAAACCGGCTGCTAAGTGAGATCTGGCATCAGAAAACTAGTCTTAAATCACTACTGTGTTTATTTTCATAGATTTTTCTTCGGCATACCTATGTTTCAAGTCATCAACTATGGAATAAGTGTCAAAGTACGTTGTATTCTGTAGGTCCTTTAATGCATGGCTCACCAGCTCCCGAAGGCAATGGGCTCAAGAGGTCTCATGTACGCATACTTTCACAATATTCACCGCATTACTTCCACTCGCCTAGATATGATTGTTTTGTTAACCCCCTTAGCGCCACACACATAGTTTGAGTCTGTGTATGCAGACTACATTGTAAGTTACCTTTAAATAATATGGCACAGAAGGAGTTAAACTCGCATGCCATGATCCAATTTCAGACCCCTTTTCATCCGAATTAGCTCCATCAACATAATTGTGCCAAATATGTCACTTTTGATAGATCTACTCTGACACTCATGAGAGTAAAGATATGCACTTATCCGAGTTTAGCCCCTTTTGAAATTAAAAAATATCTTTATTTGGAGCATACCTGTCACTGATGAATCTGTAAATATATCTCGGCCTTGGATCATAAAGATTTATTATGACTCAATTGATTGCGCGATAGATAGAACTGCTCATAATTGTAATGAAGTTCATTATTGTTATTATTGCCTTCTCATGCCATTTGCTAGTGGATGACACATTTCTTTACAACATGTTTAAAGACCAAATAAAATCTAAATCTAAAATAATGTAGTACAGACAGTTATATTCAAGAGTAAAAAGATGCACTGATCAGATTTAGACCATTTTTTTAAAATTAATTTGCAGCAAGCATGTCACTTAAAAATCATGGATAGACTGGTAGGGTGTCCTACAAACTCTAAAATCAATTTTTCCATCAGTTTTTAGTAATAATCATTCCATTTGAATCTATGCTATAGAAATCTATTTGAGTGTTTAGTGAAACACCCTCTGGGCCATATAACATAAAGATTCATGATTAATCCACTGATTGTATGATCAATAAATCGATCTTATGATTAATCGTAGATCAAAGAAATAGTTTTAAGTCATTCAATTGCTTGTTCGTTAATTGTGAATTTTGATGTTTACCTGCTCAAATTATCCTGATAAAAATCTGTATCATTTGTATCTGATAAGCATTTCATAATAACCATTATTTTAAGTCAAATGCAGCTGGAAAAGCACCCTCTTTGTGCACAATTTTCCAGTGAAATTTATTTGCATAGGATTGCCATGGCAATGTAAGTGTTTCCACAAATGAAAAAATGTATCATTAGAAACATTATGCTTCCATAAACTCCTACCTTACCATTGAATATTTCCTTATTCTGATAGTGAATAATTAACCTTGAATGCACAGGAACGTGACAATGTGATCATTACTTCAGTAATAAATTCCACACACAAGAAAGAATCGCTCACTCTGTACTGTAAGTGGTAAGCTGTAACGAAATGCATCCAGTCGTCTAATGCTTGTTCTGACACTTGTAGCATTCAAATGAAAACGCAATATACATTCTAGTACTGCATTTTATTTGGAAGAGATGATCACGACAGATGCACTTCTGCACAATGCCAAGTGCTTTCACATTAATCGATCAATGTGAAAAGCAATATCCTTATAAATGTCTAGTAGATACCGCATTTTATTTGGAAGAGATGATCACGACAGATGCACATCTGCACAATTCCAAGTGCTTCACATAAATCCATCAATGTAAAAAAGCAATATCCTTACCCTATGTCGGTTACATCGTAATCTTCAATATAAGATAATTTGTGAGTACGAGCAATACATCATCTGCTCCACTGCCATTTCCATTATAAAACAATTTCACTAATGATGTCACGCTACGTTATATAAACATAAAGTCTGTTTTTGAGTAGATGAAAATTGTTTCTGAAATACTCTCAGCAAAACAAGAAAATAACCATACAAATTTCGGGCAACTGGAAAAGCCATCTTCTGGCTAAAAATGTCCTAAACTCCTAATGTCATGTACACCCTCAGGCACAAACCTGCAAAATAAAAACCTATCATACCAATGTAACGTCCCCTTCAAACTCAAAGTTCTGAAAACCCCTCTTCAATAAACTTAGGACATCTCTGATGTCCTCAAGCCAAGGGTCACCCACGTACATTAAACTGTCCTTTGATGTCAAACATGATATAATACCCTTGAGGAACAAACCCGTAAAATACAAAAAAATTAACAATCGTAACAAAGTGCTGCATGAGAAAACTACACATCAATATCCACGGTAGGACACCTCTGACATCCTAAATTCAAGGAAAAGCCATTGGTCATCCAAACTAACTGCCCTTGATGTCAAACATGATATACCCTTGAGGAACAAACCTGTAAAAAAAATAAAAATCATAACAAAGTGATGTCCCTCCAAACACAAGAGAAAACGACTCATCAATATCCACAGTAGGACACCTCTGACATCCTAACTTCCAGGAAAAGTCATTGGTCATCCACATTAAAAGACACAAAATGTATAAAGCTCCTCCAAAGTCCCCAACATCATCCCTCATAAACTGGGCTTTGATGACAAACATGGTAGGTCCTACATACCCTTGAGGTTCAAATCCACAAAATGAAAACCCATCACAACAATGTGCCACGCAGGGCATTAATTCCACATTAATGTTTCATATAAAAGATAGCAGGTGTTGGCTATACATACTCCTCAGTCCCCAACGGCATTCAGCATAACCTGAACTTAAATGTCAAACATTGTAACCCCTCGAGGAACAAACCCACAAGATGTAAACCCATCACACCCATTAATGATCCAGGCATTGCATTAATTCCAAAGTAATGTTTTTCCTTCATAATAGCACAAATTTAAGCTACTCCTCAGTGGCCACCCATCATTCCACATAAACAACCTTTGATGTCAAACATGGTAATCCCTCGAGGAACAAACCCACAAAATGAAAAACCATCACACCTATTAATGATCCAGGCATTGAATTAATTCCAAAGTAATGTTTCCTTCATAAGCACAAATATGTCAGCTACCCCACATTCGCCAATGCCAGCCCACATACATGTATACTGGTTTTCTATGTCAAACATGGAAATAAAAGCATTTTACACCAATTTGCCAGGTGTGCCGTTAATTCCACTTTAATGTTTCATATAAAACAACAAAAATGTATTAAAGCTACTCTGCAAGTCCTCATCGTATTGCATACAATATGGCGAAGCCCATTTATCCTTCATAAACCACCAACGTACTAGGCATGACATTAGTTCCACAGTAATGTTTCCTCTAAAAGGACACAAATGAGAGCTATTCTAAAGATTCAACACATCTGGCAAAACCACCTTCTCCCGCAACAAACAACCTTTGATGTCCTGATCTAGATAACAAATTACCCGAAAAGCGAACACTTAACATGTATGAGCCAGACATGACATTGATAACACAGTAACGTTTCCTGCAAAAAGTAATGAAGCAAGACACACTCCTCAATTTGGCGAAGTTATCATTATCCCACATATTGGTGATGTCAAGATCTAGATTACAAAGTACTCCCCCACCCCCACCCCCCCCCCCCCCCCACCCCTGGATAGGAAGAATACTTAACATTAATGAGCCAGATATGATATAGGTACCCCAGTAATGTTTCCTGTAAAAATGCGAATGAAAGCTACATCTCCACTTCGCAAAGCCAACATCATCACACGTAAACCCAACCAATTTATGTCAGAATCTAGATTACAAAATATGCTCCCCCCCCCCCCTCCCCGAAAAGCAAGAACACTTAACATTAATGAGCCAGATATATGACATTGATTCCCTAGTAATGTTTCCTGTAAAGAAAATGCAAAATGCAAATGAAAGCTACATGTACCTATCCACTTGACAAAGCCAAAGTCGTCACACATAAACCCAACCAATTATGTCATGATCTAGATTATGAAATACCCCCTCCCTCTACCCCCCCCCCCCCCCCCCCCCCCACTTCCCAAAAAGTAAGAACACTTAAAGGGGTAGTTTAGTTTTGGTAAGGCTGAACTTTAGTAGCCAAAACCTGCACAGTAACATTATAAACTAATAGTTATAACTCCACCATGCTCGAAAGGTATACAAAATTACAAACGACTAAGTAAAAAGCCTGTTATCATTCAAAAAGAGCCATTGAAACACAAGAGGGCGCTTTTTAAAAAAGCATTGGTTTCAACCATTTTTCATACAAAATTATGCATGTGATGTTTTATTGATATGATTAAATAGCGAGATCATCAACAACTATTTAAAAAACGCTTTTGAAAATTTTTGAAAAAGTGCAAGCATTTTTTTATTTTTGTCTAAAAATCATCTAATTATTTGGGCCCCAAATAATTATAAGATCAGATATATTTATTGATATTTCAGCCGTTTCTGGGTCGATTTTGACCAAATAAAGTTTATTCTGCCATTAAAATTGCATGTTCTCTCAAATTCGACACTCAGTTTTTCATTACCTCACAAAAAAATTGTGATCTGCAGCGCCCTCTCTACCAAAACTAAACTACCCCTTTAACATTAATGAGCCAGATATGATATTGATTCCCCAGTTAATGTTTCCTGTAAAAAAAAAAATGAAAAAATGCAAATGAAAGCTACCTGTCCACTTGACATAGCCAAAGTCATAAACCCAACCAATCATGTCATGAACTAGATAACAAAATAATAACAAAATAATCTAGATTACGAAATATTGTGCCAGACATGATATCAATTCATAAGTAATGTTTCCTGCGTACAAAAAGTGTGTGAAAGAACCCTATTGTAAGCTTCTCCTCAACTTGGCAATGACAACATCATCCCACATAAACCGACCTTTGACGTCAAGCATGGCATAGGCGTCGTCGGGATCTATCAAAACTGAAAAAATGCATAATAAGAGCACATGAAATTGATATGCCAGACACCGACATTAATTCCACAGTAGTGTTTCCTTCCAAATTAACACAGATGTATAGCTCCTCCTTATGTCATCCACACTGGCCTACAGTATCATCATTACATGTCCGACACTGAATTATTCCACAATGTTTCCTTTGGAAGAAGTAGCCGAAGAACACATAAAAGAAACTGCTCCTAACTATGCAGTATGCACCCTTGGATGTCATTAGTATATCAATAAAGCCTGTGCCTCACTGGTGTAGCGAGGGAGACTCCTGGGCTCGAGGCCCCCCACCCTGCCCCCCCCCCCCCCCCCCCTCCCCCTCCACTGGCTTTTTTTCCCCGGTAGTTTTGATGTTGGGGCTTTAGATAGCTAAAATCCAAAAGCTTCTACCCCTGGACACCCGCCAGAGGCCCCCATGGCAGGCACAAATAATAATAATAATAAACCATTTTTATATAGCGCATAATCACAAAAAATAAATTTAAGTCTCTAAGCGCTTGGTTTGCACTTACGAGTACACAGGTTGGAGGCCCCGCCCCCCCCCCCCCCCCCCCTTTGCAAATTTGCTGGCTACCCCACTGCTGTGTCTGATGGAGCATCTGTTATCATGCACTGTCAAATACAGCTCTTCTTCAGTCTTCGAGGCAGATGGTAAAACGCATTCCATATAACCTTAACAGGTGTCTTTGTTGTCCTCTTATATTGTTTTTCGTGCTCTAAACTAAACGAAAGAACACGGGTCTCTTGTTGCCTCATATTATGCGACATTGTCATACCTTACAGTAACCTGAATGAGACACCACACGTTACGGTCTTAGCAGGTACGGTTGTCTTATGTTGTCCTTGTATTCCATTGAATTTCGTGTTTTAAAGGGGTAGTTTAGTTTTGGTAGAGAGGGCGCTGCACATCACAATTTTTTTGTGAGGTAATGAAAAACTGAGTGTCGAATTTGAGAGAACATGCAATTTTAATGGCAGAATAAACTTTATTTGGTCAAAATCGACCCAGAAACGGCTGAAATATCAATAAATATATCGGATCTAATAATTATTTGGGGCCCAAATAATTCGACGATTTTTCAAAAAATTTAAAAAATGCTTGCAGTTTTTCAAAAATTTTCAAAAGTGTTTTTTAAATAGTTGTTGATGATCTCTCTATTTAATCATTATTTCAATAAAACATCAAATGCATAATTTTGTATGAAAAATGGTTGAAACCAATGCCTATTTAGAAAGCGCCCTCTTGTGTTTTAATGGCTCTTTTTGAATGATAACAGGCTTTTTACTTAGTCGTTTGTACTTTTGTATACCTTTCGAGCATGGTGGAGTTATAACTATTAGTTTATAATGTTACTGTCCATGTTTGGTTACTAAAGTTCAGCCTTACCAAAACTAAACTACCCCTTTAAAGCTAAACCAAACAGAAAGATGCACATGTCTCGAGAATAGCATTAACAGGTGCTACAGCGCCTTACATTCTTAACCTGTTCCCCACTCGATTTTGTCATACAGGACATAGTTCCCGTTTTCTTACGCTGTCCATTTATTCCTTTGTCTTCTACATGTATGCTCCAAACCAAATGAAAAGACACATGTCTCCAAAATAATATTAACCCCTTGACTATGGTAACCAAGTGGGTCGTGTACAAAGTCTATGCAGATTTCAGAAGCTTGTAGGGAACGGGTTAACAGGTGCTTATGTTGTCCCTATACAATCTTAACCCATTGCCTACTGGGACCTGGTAGGTCCTGAGTTAACTCTATTGGGTATTGCCAATTCTAGAACAGTACATTAAAACACGAATGAAAAGGCAGTCCTTGAGAGTAAACTTGACTTGTGATACTAGATTTTGAAATCCCCACAGAGTAAAAACAGGACTTACAAGGTTCCTGTAGGCAATGGGTTAACATGTTTCTTACTAGATGTTGCAATCCCCATAGAGTTAATACAGGATCCATCAGGTTCCTAAAGGTAATGGGTTAACCTGTTCCCTACTAGATGTTGAAATCCCCATAGAGCTAATACAGCACCCACCAGGTTCCTGAAGGCAATAGGTTAACCTGTTCCCTACTAGATTTTGCAATCCCTGTAGAGATTACAGGACACACCAGGTTCCTGTAGGCAACATTGGGGTAACCTATAAACTATAAGATGGTATTTAAAATAAAATGATTAGTGATGTGTCTTAGGAAACCATTATTACCCAGTAAGTGGAAGTTACTAATTTGATGACATTATACAAACCTACATATTACTTCCAGATACAGCAATACAACAAAACATACACAGAGGTACACCTTCAATTTCAATTCCAAGATATCAACCCTAAGATGCTATATTCCAATGGAGATGGTCCATGGGTCACATGATTCCTGGTGGGTGTTCAGAACCCATTGCTACACAGTATCATGGATGCTGCTGCATCGATGGCATTAAAATACATATGGATCACTTGCAGAACCAATGGATACAGCACAAAAACATGGTCGGAAGTACATATACACCTCCAATCATAATTTATCTTGACTTCCTAAGATGTAAACTTGAAATGCTATAAATACAATGAAAATTGGCTTTGTGGATCACATTATTCCTGGTAAGTGTTGGTGAGTGTTCGGTATTATGGATGCTGCTGCATCAATGGCATTATAAGACCAATGCAGTACTGGCAGAAGCTTTGATAGAGGACAAAAACGTGCACAGAAGTATACCTCCAACATCAATTCTACTTGACTTCCAAAGATGTAAACTCCCAGATGCTAAATTGCTAATAAATCCAGTCAAAATGGTCCATGGAACACACGATTACTGGTGAGTGTGGGTGAGGGTTCAGAAATCATTAGGTGGTATTTTGGATGCTGCAACATGTCATAAATAAGACCTTTGGACCAGTAGCAAAAACAACATATAGACGATAAACACATCCACAGAACTTTACCTCCAACATTAATTCTACTTGACTTCCAAAGATGTAAACTCCTGAATGCTAATAAATCCAGTCAAAATGGTCCATGGAACACATGATTATTGGTGCCTTGGTGAGATTTGGTGGATGTTCATACCTATCATTACCTGGTATCATGGATGCTGGCAGTGCATCGCTGTCATAAATGAGACTTTTGGAGCACTACCAGAGACAGCATAAAAAACATGCACAGAAGTTCAGTCCAAACCCAACAAGCTGTCATCCAATTGATCCAAGCGGGACACAATCCTCAGACTTATAGCGGCAGAATTAGTAGACAGGAGACCAAAAAAAACATGCACATATTGAAGTACATGTGTGTATGGGCTCAAAAAGTCCAACAGGCTGTCGACGAAATGAGCCAATAATTATGCGGGAGTCCACAATCATGTTCCCGCACTTAAAAATTCAATTAAACCTGCAGTCACTACCCCCTTGATGAAGGCAGGATAAACAGGAGATTTGTTTGCACTATACCAATTGGGGGGGAAATGTGATAATATGAAATTTATTGGCACTGGTGCAAAAAAAATGCACGCCGCCCTGTCCCCTTCATCTGCTCATTATATCACTCATTGTAATATTTGCACATGTCTAATGTACATGTATGTGGTAGCCTAATTGTCTACATTAATTAATTACACTGTTTCATGTGCTTCAATATTAATCAGTTGTACATTAATTACACTGTTACATGTGCTTCAATATTAATCAGTTCTATGAAATAGATCTTTATTCAAGCACGCTTTTCAAGTACTCTTAATTGATTATCAAATATGTACACTTTTCATTCATGAGAGCACAATGTATTTCGATGTTTACAGAACCTCATTTTCTATATTTAACTACAGCTGAACATGTATGCTTTCAAATTATAGATTTAAAAAACCTTGAATTATAGACATGTGTCAAGATATTTCTATGACAAATTTAAATCATCTTAATCAATTAAAAAATCACATTAACCCCATCCATTTATCAAAATCAAATGCATAAACGTTTAAAGGGATCAAGTAACTTTATTAGCATGAGCAAAAAGTGATGAATGATTAATAAAATGAAAATTGTTGTGATCTGATATGTCCAATGAGTGATGTGTGAAATTTCCATGGTAAATGAATGTCATTGTCATATGATCCAGTAATGAGCGAAAATGCAAAGTGATATTTGCTAACTCACTGCACTGACTTTGTACACAGTTATCATTATCCACTTCAATCATACATATCTTTATAATGAAATTTTGGAAAACCACAAGCTGTTCCATGCTTGTATTGGTAATACAAACAAAAGAGGTACATTATGTGAGAGCTGCTAGAGTTCCAAGTAGGTTTTGAGGATTTTGATGGTGTTACTAGATCCCTTTAAGTTTCTGTTGTTAAAGGGACTTAGTAACATTGTCCAAATCCTCAAAATCCAATTGGAATTATAGCGGTTCTCTCATACCTTGTTGTATTCTTATTAACAAAAAAAGCATGGGACAGGTTTTGGTTTTTCAAATTTCCCTTTCGTTAAAAAGATATTTACGATTGAAGTGGTCAGATGTCAAATTATCCAATGGATCGTCAGAACCCTGTACAAAGTGAGTGCAATGAGTTAGTGAATGTCACTTTGCATTTTTGCTCATTACTCGGCCATATATACAGTCCATTTAACTTGAAATGTTCACACAACACCCTGTGGACATATCAGATAACATAAATATACATTGTATCAACCAGCAAATCACTGGATGTGCTTTTAATAAGTACAAATCAATCATTCATGAGCTGTTATGGATGTAAAATCCACCAGTGGTTCATTATCCTGACAATGAATCTTAAATATCTAGGCAACCATAATTGATTTTCTTATTGTTCCAAAAGAAAATATATTTGGATTATTAATTATGACACACAGTGCCATTATGCCTTTAAAAAAATAAACCATGATACCTGATTTATGACTGATGAATTATCAATCTGAGCTCAAATTCAGAAATGAAAGAAAACTGGCTTTATTTCAGTAACAAAGAGTAGTGCATATAACATATTTTTCATTAAATAGTAAGGAAATAATTGATGATTTTGAGTGCGATAGGGTATGTCTATTTGCACGAACCGTGCAGCTCCGTCAGTACTATTGAACGAGCTACGAAGTAGCGAGTTCAATAGTACTGACGGAGCTGCACGGTGAGTGCAAATAGACTGCCCTCGCACAAAAAATCATTTTCTTTATATAACAACTATACTTTTGACACAAAGTATGTTCTTACCTTTATAATCCCAGGAAAAACGATGCCGTTCCAACAAGTCCATGAAGCTCTATCTAGTTCCAAAAGAACTCTTTTTTTGTGTACAAATGTCCCGTCATCCTTTCTCAAACCAGCATAAAAGCGACTATTATTTTCTTTATATAACAACTATACTTTTGACACAAAGTATGTTCTTACCTTTATAATCCCAGGAAAAACGATGCCGTTCCAACAAGTCCATGAAGCTCTATCTAGTTCCAAAAGAACTCTTTTTTTGTGTACAATGTCCCGTCATCCTTTCTCAAACCAGCATAAAAGCGACTCAACAACTTGTCTAGTTCATCCGCTTTGCCTTTGAAATGATCAACATCCTCAAGAGAGTTTAGCCCAACATATTTTGCAAAAGCTTCAAGACGATTCACTGCATATTTAGTTAACTTTTTGGTATTTACAGAGTCACAATCAAGAACATTTTCTAGTTCATCTTCAATTAATAACACAAAAATCGCCATCGTAAAATTATATACATACCATGTTCCATCACCATGTACAATAAACAATGTCAATAATGTTATCCAGATAAATAATCCAAATAAAATGCGAGTCAATATTTTAATCCAGATGAATAATCCAAGTGAAATAGGTACTTGAGTTCAAAGCTAGTGCGAGAACTAGTAGAACGCTTAATTAAAAACGCGACCCGGTTTTTGTATATAATGTACGTACATACACGGGTGAACCTGACGCTTCGACGCGACGTGTACAACCTTTATGAACGTCTTATTAACGACCAGACAGCTTGTGCGCGCTTAGCGCGCTTGTTGTCCAAGCAACAGAGTAAACAAACAAACCATCCTCGCGCTACGCAGTAAACAAACAACGATTAAAGCGCGCTTATAAAAATGCAGCAAAGCTCGCTGCATGCATGTCCACTCGACGCGTAATGTACGTTTAATAACGTGTAGGGTGTACCGCCGGTACATCACTCCTTTAATTGATGACGTCAGCCGTGCAATAGTCGACTAATGCATGGCTGACGTCAATTACCGAGTGCAGATAGATCATTTTTTCTGAATATCATGTGACCTGAATTCAGCCAATCACAACACGAGAACATTCTAAGGCATTATATAATATGTACTATTTTATTTCTTGTTTTGCTTGTTTTTAACATACTTGTTTCTATATATGTCTTAGCCTTTAGAGTTGATGTTCTCCAACTGTATCTGTTTATATTGCAAATCTGAAGAAAAAAAATCTCACCTATTTGCATTGTCACACTTTTTTCACTCACTTCAGTATGATTGCCTTGACTTCTGCTCCCTTTTCTTTATTTCTTTATTGCATATTTTTGTATTGCGTGGGAGCCTTTGATCATTTTCCATAATTATCTGCTTTTAATGACTGCTTCATCTTTTGAAACATTTTCTAACTCATTCTCATAAGACGCCTTGACATTCGACTTCTTTTTTGTCTTCTAACCTTTAGTTATTGCATGTGGAGAAGAAAATATATTGCCTTTTATTATAATCATACTGTACCTTATTATTTTCTTTTATTGCCCTCTTTATTTCTTTAACAAGTTTTCTATAAACTCATTCTCCTGTGACATATTGATTCCTCTTTCCTTCAACAGTTAGCCCTTGTGGTAATTATGATATATTGTCTTTTTATTATCAGTCCTTTTTTCATTATTTTCTCCTTTTGAATAATTCATTTCTTTGTCACACTTTCTAACCATGTCATTTGACATCTTGACCTTATGAAATGTTTTTTCCTTGAAATAATCTTTATCAGCTTATTACTTGTGGACAAATATTGGCATAATATATTGCCCTTTTTATTATCATTGTCTGTATTCATTATATTCTCCTATTGATTCCTTCATTTCTTTCTCACTATATAACTCGTTTTCATATGATGCCTTGACATTTCAAATTCATGTTTTCATGAATTTCTTAGCAGCTTTTGCATGTTGAAAAAATATTGGTATAATATATTGCCATTTTATTAACACTGTCCCCATTCATTTGTTCTGCTATTGAATCCTGTATTACTTTGTCATTCTTGATCTTATTGTCATATATCTGACGTTTTGACCTTTCGACTTTCATGCGTCCTTTAAATTTCCTTATCAGCTTATATCATGTGGACAAATATTGGCATAATATATTGCCCTTTTATTATCAATGTCCGTATTCATTATGCTCTCATTTTGAATGCTTCATTTCTTCGTCACACTTTCTAACTCATTTTTTCTTTTTTCTTTGCTCATTTTTTAAATGACGTCTTGACCTTTGCAAATTCGTGTTTCATTATCTCTTCATCAGGTATTTATTGTGTGTGGTAAAATAATTGCCATCTTATATATAACCTTGAACTGATTCTTTACAAGTATATAGGCTACGTGCAACATCTTTGTATTTATCTGAAAGACAATATTATTGGCATTTTTTCTCTATAAACCACATAAAAGTGATGCCCATATCATTTGACAAGGTGCGTAATTTAACTAATTACTTACATATAAATGTAAATTCTCTTCCAGCCTTACCCCTACAGAAAGCTATGTGTGTCACAAGCTAGCGGCAAGCTAGTGGCGAGCAAGCCGTGTGGCTAGCGGTAAGCTCAACATGCAATATCTGCTGAAATTGTGAGCATGCAAGCTTAATTTCAGCAGAGATCGCCTATTAGCTAGCTACATGTATCTGCTAGCGGCTAGCTTTAATGCGGCACCTTTACATGTAGATTTCCATAGGGGCAATTAAGTCAAGTCTTATAGCCTAATTCAGAATGCCATATTCTGCCAAGATGAATATATATTGCTTAAAGGCAAATATGCGTGGGTTAAAATGGGTAGTCAGCAAAATCCAACTCGCACTCCACCGTAATCTCCCGAGGTAAACTCACGATATGTGTTGGATTGATTTAGAGCGGTGCTTCGGAATATCTGAACACGGGCCTTCATATGAAATTGCATGCAGCACACAGCTGGTAGCTATTATGTACCGAGCGATAAACTGTACATTGCTCGAGCTGTCCCCTGAGGCAATACAGCGATGATAAAATCGCAGCGGCACTTTGATGACGAGTCCGGTTGAGCGTGTAAAAATCTCTGACCAGGGCACCGTTGCAGAAAGAGATACAATCAATTGTAAGTCACGATTGATCGTAAGTCAGAAAATGTACGCGTTTCAACCAATCAGATTTGCGCATCTAGAACACGTGATCTGACTTACGATTAATTGCAACTTACAATCGATTGTATCTCTTTCTGCAACGGGGCCAAGGAGTACCTCCTTGGTAAACATTCCGAACGCGATGCATTTTCGACTCGTTCGTTCGTGAACTGGGACAGTTTGCGATCGCAACTTGTTCTGAGCAAAGGGGGATTACGTACCGTGCGTAACAGTGCGCAATATGGATTCGCGCATCTGATATACCGGTCTGAATTGCCTTTAACATAATTAATAATGTCAGGATTCGTTAGCAGGGAATAGTATAACTATAAATCTTTAACCAGTTTCTCACAAGTTATTTAGTGTATGTATAAATGTTCAAGGTTCAATTTGTCTCACTCATGTGAAAATGTAAAAATAATTAGGTGGGCACTTTTCTTATTTCAAGTCCATCATCTGTTCATCATATATGTTTGACCAGGATTGGGCACAGTTCACGGCCTCTTGTGGCAGTAGCAATTAATGTCATATCGTTGGGTGAGAGTGATAAGGCGCTATGTCAGTTTGGGGCTAAATTGAGTTACGCACACATCTTGTAGATTGACCAGGATTAGGCACAGTTCACGGCCTCTGGTGGCAGTAGCAATTAATGTCATATCATCAGGTGAGAGTGATAAGGCGCTATGTCAGTTTTGGCTAAATTGAGTTATGAACATCATCTTGCAGACTGGAGCTTCATCGTATGTACAGTATGTGATGCCAAATGTACAGATAATGACAATTTCTCATTTTGTTTGATAAATTTATAACAAAGCAAGGAGAGCTGCATATGTACATCTTGTTTCTACAGGGATCCCAAACGTTAAACCTGCCCAATCATAATGTTTTCAATGTATTTGTTTTGTTAGACTGTAGTTAGTCTTTATTCTTTGGTTTATACCCTTCTTTTTTTCTACTTCCCAGCACTTGGAAATATTGTATTAAAGGGATCTAGTAACATCTGAACACTTCAATCATAAATATCCTTTTAACAAAAGGGAAATTTGCAAAAACCGAAACCTGTCCCATGCTTTTATTGTTAATACGAATACAAGGTATGAGGGAACCGCTGGATTTCCAATTGGATTTTGAGGATTTGGACAATGTTACTAAGTCCCTTTACATGTAAGCGCTATCTCTCAAGGACAAAAGGTTACTTAGCGCCCTTCTCTTTCTCAGCAAACAATATTTACTGCGCCGCTGTGCGACCATTCCGTGAACGTGAACGAATCAATAATTAAAGGATCTGTCAGCGGTCATGGTTATGGACCTAAACCAGTCCGGCACACTCTGATGAGCAGAGAATTCATAATTAACCGCAAAATCATCATCTTCCCAAAGACAGGGGGCTAAAAATCCAATAAACAGACACATAATCGCTTCCTATGTGATCATATGCTTACAGTAGCAGCTATCGAGTCATATGAACATATTGTGCCTTTATTACGTATAAAAACTATTGGTTTCTACTAGCATGGCTTTACATGTACCTCTTTTAAACATGAATATTTCCAAAGTACATAAAGTGACTTAATACCCTTCCTTTCTCAACCGACAATATCAGACAGATGGAAGAATACAAGCAAGAAAATTAATTATACTCCAGAGAGTGCGAAGGGGAGGGAAGACAGTAGATGTAGCCCTAGGGCCAGGCATAATTAGGGATAATGATGATTATAACTGTGCTAAAAGTGCTAAAAGTAGGCTGATAATTATCTGATAATTATCTGTCTGTCTTGAGTTGCGTCAGAACTCATATTTCTTGTTTTCCTACTGATTTTAATCATTATGATAAGATAATATTTTATTTATGTGCATTTACAATATCATTATGAGGGATGCCTTCAGTATAATGAGGACATGAAATAAACTGATGTTAAAGGGACTTAGTAACATTGTCCAAATCCTCAAAATCCAATTGGAATTCTAGCGGTTCCCTAATACCTTGTTGTATTCGTATTAACAATAAAAACATGGGTTTCGGTTTTTCAAATTTCCCTTTCGTTATAAAGATATTTACGATTGAAGAGTTCAGATGTTAAATTATCCACTGGACTGCGAAAACCATGTACAAAGCGAGTGCAATGAGTTAGTGAATATCACTGCATTTTTGCTCATTACTCGGCCATATAATGTCCATTTAACTTGAAATTTTCTCACAACACCCAGTGGACATGTATCAGATTACAACAATATACATTGTCTCAACCACTTATCATGTTTCGTTTGCTCTTAGCAATTATGGCAGATTTTTAAAAAGCGTTGACATCATCATAATGAGGTCATGACTTATAAATTATAATGATGCTGGTATTAAATAGTGCTAAGATGGGGTTGTAAATCCTTCATTATCTGTTCGTCTTGAGTTTTATCATAAATCATGTTTCGTTTGTTCTCAGCAATTATGGCAGATAAAAAAAAGCGTTGCCATGAGCATAATGAGGTCCATCGGGCCTGTGCTAATTTCGAGCGTTGTCTTAATATCGATATAATTCCACTAAAAGCTATTTCCAAATCTTCTCAGACTGAGGACAGTATCTTGTCTACTTGTCAGAAGTGGATTTTCCACTGTAACTGTTTTCTTTCTCTGTCACCGTTCTCTTTGCAAGTCCATTAAAAGATTAAGGTTATCAACTTTTCATTGCCCATTTGATGCTGCACACTGTCAAGAATTGATTGAATGTGGCTCCATGGCTAGTAATTATTATGCGGGTCAACTTTCAGCATGTTGGCATGTCGAACAGCTAACTTACTCAGGGTGATTGAGATTGCAAGCACTAGCCAATTTAGGCAAGTACATTTCTAATGAATTTAATTTGCCCCCAAAATTAAGGTCAAAACAACCAAATCAAATCTATTTTCTTGGTGTCCTTCATATCAATTCCTCACATGAACCGCTCATTATCAAGATCATCATTTCAATTTTTTTTTTTTTAGGCGACTATTTAATGACTCCAGACAAAATGAATTGAGTATTTTGGTGATTTAGTTCATAAGCTGTTCCACCATAACACCATCACACACACTTATCTTTCTTCTCCCTTATTAACCCATTCAGGACTGATTGATTTTGCTATATCATGTATTCTGCATAGACCCAAGACCAAGCATTTTTTAGACCAGTCCAGGGCCCCGTTGCAGAAAGAGATACAATCGATTGTAAGTTGCAATTGATCGTAAGTCACATCATGTGTTCTAGATGCGCAAATCTGATTGGTTGAAACGCGTAAATTTTCTGACTTACGATCAATCGTAACTTTCAATCGATTGTATCTCTTTCTGCAACGGGGCCCGGAATGGGTAAAATTCTTTATACAGAATATTTTTTCTAGAATCCTCATACCACTAGCACTTGCCTGATTGCCAGTATTGCATGTAAACATTGATGTCTGGTAGGTAGAAATTTCATAGATGGTCTAGATTGATTGCCTGAACTGGCATTTCTGTTTAACAGAAATAAGCATATAAATGTGTACATTCTAAAGATACGCAGTTTAGATGCGTCTACTAAACTAGTAAACAAGCCGGCGTCTTACCCTGAAGATTTAGAGGATCTATCCACCACTATAGATCAATCATATTCACTAAACTAAATGTCTACTAAACCAGTAAAAGGCTGATCTCTTACTCTAAAGATTTAGAGGATGCATTTTTCACTAGATATTTCATATCAAAATAAACCATGAAGAAATCTACAAATATAAGCATTATGAAGATATTCATACAGTGTACTAAACTAGTAAAAGGGCAGTCTCTAAATATTTATGTTTTTGTGATTCCTAGAGCTAATAAAGAGTGGATAGGAAGGTTAGACATAGTTCACTGTTGTATCAAGTATAAAGTGTTATCACAGACTTCCATGTATATAGATACATAATGGTAAGTGGTAACACCTTGTATTCCAAAGAAATGTGTAGATGAACATGAAATCCCACGGAAGCCCTATTTTCTTCGCTCATTTTCGTTTAAATATTACATATTTCTCATCAGTTTCCCAATGTTTGAAATAATTTATTGCAAAAAGAAAATAGAGAGGACTAAACCAAATATTTCAGCACAATTTAGAAAAACAAAATAACACTTTCTGCATTATGTAGTCCGAATTATGCTTTTAAAGATGGATGGACATTCTACATCTGTATTTTTTGTGTCCTAAAGCTATAATAACTTGATAGGATGGGAGTAGCCGCCCACAATTTCATACTGATGTGGGAAGCGTTAACACGGATGTTGGTATTGGTGGCTCCACTGAGCCTTTGTGCACTTAAGAGATCAAGATGAACATAAAAACACTTGTGCATTAAGAGATTGGTTAGTAGTAGACATAGAGGGCAAGGTAGGTTCAGTAGATGGTATGATGATATTGCGGGTGAGAGTAAGAAGGGCGTAAAGTCAATATTTTGCTAAATGGAGTTTATACTGTAATATGCAGAGCTCGACATTAGCACTTGCCCGCTTGCCCGGGGCAAGTAAAAATTTATGTCGGGCAAGTAAAATTTCATAAATGGTCTAGTTTGCTTGCCTGATCGGGCAACTTAAATTTCTCTTCAACTACGAGAATAGAACATAGTTCCTTACATGACAATCTGATCTAAAAGTAAGCGGGCAAGTAAATTGTCTGCTTGGGCAAGTCAAATTCAAAAATGTATGATTCTACTTGCCCGAACGGGCCAGTAGAGAAAGTGGAGGCCAGTGGAGGCTTGAGTTATGCATACCATCTTGTAGGTCGGAGTCCTACTCTCTGTGGTGTGATTTTCAGATGATAGTTATGTCAAATTCTTGTAGGTCGGAGTCCTACTCTCTGTAGTGTGATTTTCAGATGATAGTTATGTCAAATTCTTGTAGGTCGGAGTCCTACTCTCTGTGGTGTGATTTTCAGATGATAGTTATGTCAAATTCTTGTAGGTCGGAGTCCTACTCTCTGTAGTGTGATTTTCAGATAATTATTATGTCTAATTTGGGGAATATTTTTTGCAAATAGAAGAGAGTTAAATTTGGTTTCTACAGGGCTTCCAGACTGCAAATATGATTATTTCCAAAGTACAAAAAAAGTGACCTAGCACCCTTCTCTTTCTCAACAAACACTATGCAAATAGACTCCTTAGGGGTGAAACTTGATGGTGGTATGAGATGCAAGATCTACAAGAATCTGAGGAAAGTTTGGGTTACTAATCCTGATTGAACAGGGCAGGATCTCAAGGAAGAGCAAGACACAAAAGAAGAAAGAAGTCAACATGGACTTTCAAACTGCAATAACACAAACATAAACCCATCATATAGATTTCCTAATGTATAGATGGACAAATCAGTCAACGAAAGTACATCATTAATTTTAAGAAAATTCTCGTATATTAAAAAAAAAGACAAACACAACAAAAAACATATTCAGACCTATTAAATTCATGTCTATAATTGATTGGGGAACAAACAAAAACACTAAATGAAAAGAAATAACAACAAAATGTATATGGAAATCTGGCTAAGCAGAAACATTTGGCAATATTTCCCACCTGCCACCTTATACTTTCAGAATAAACACTAACTACTAAAAGTAACTACCCAAAAATGAAACATGCAAATCAGCAGTAACATATTAGGCAATATAACCCACCTTATACTGGACTGTTGAACGAACACCGGTGACTGGGATCGTATCGTCACTCTCTTTGAATTCTTATCAGTGGAGTTGGTCAGAATCGGCCACTTCTGTTCTTGTTCTGAGTTTCGGAACTGTCCACCCTCTCCTCCACCGTCGTCGTCATCATAGACCGACTTGGACCCTCCAAAGCAGTAGCATAACCCGCAGACAATGACCGCCATGACTAGGACTACCAGCGAAGCTCCGGAGGTTATGAAGAGCATCACACTCTGAATAACTGTGGGATAATTGAAGGATGGAAAGGAGCAAAGGGTTAAACTTTGTGTACCTTAACTGTACGAAATACAGAAGGTTTTACATAATGTTATTTTAGCAACAAAGTATAATGTCCATCATTATCATCGTCATCGTCATCTTCATCTTCATCTTCATCTTCATCTTCATCTTCACCATCACCATCACCATCACCATCACCTTCACCTTCACCTTCACCTTCACCTTCATCATCATCATCATCATCATCATCATTTTATCATCATCAAGTCATTCCAATATCATTGCCAGTGTCATCATACTTGTCTTCAGCATGGTTATGATGATCATCATGAGATGTGAAGTCATTGCCTTCATAATTATCAACATGCAGACTCTCATGCTGATCATTTTCGCAGAAGATTTAATTTGGCCCATATTCAGAATACAATAAGAGAGATTCATAACGTTAAAACATTATATACAATGTATAATACTAAAACATGTCCCTCTAATTATGTTAAAGGGATAGTTCAGTTTTGGTATAGAGGGCACTACATAAAATATGTGTTGTGAGATAATGAAAAACTGAGTGTCAAATTCAAAAGAGTATACAATTTCAATGACAGAATAAACTTTATTTGATCAAAATCAGTTCTGAAATATCCATAAACATAAGCATTTGTAATAATTGTGGGGCCCCACAATTATTCGATGCTTCCTCTTTTTAAAAATGTACAAAAGAGGTTTTTAAATAGTTGTTGATTATCTCTCTATCTAATCACTATTTCAACAAAACATCACATGCACAATATTTTATTTTAAATGGTTGAAAGCGATGAGTGTTTCTAAGAGAGCACCCTCTTGAGTTTTAACGGCTCTTTTTTAATGATAACAGGCTTTTTAATTAGTCATTTGTATTTGTTGTTATTCCTTTCGAGCATGGTTATAACTATTAGTTTGTAATGTAATGTTGCATGTTTTGGTTACTAAAATTAAGTTTGACCCAAACTGTACTCTCTTTACCAAAACTCAACTACCACTTTAAGTGGAGCTGGAGTGTCCTTCAGCACATACGATGTATTGATCCATTCTCCGATCCCGCTTCCTCAATTATGAAAATTGACCCAGATTTCATATCATATCAATTTCAAAAACTTGTCCGTCGCTAGCACAATTATAATCATACTCATTCAACAGATTATCCATATACAGCCTTTAAGATGGGGCACTTTTTCCATGAATTCATATTATTCCACTTTAACAGACATGTCTTTAAAACTTATGTAAAATATCTTTTTACTATCACCTTGGATAGGTTAAAGAATTGTGACATTACAAGGTCTATATACTGTACATGTTTGCACAGCATGTACTTTTAGTGTATTTAGTGCTTGAAATCAGTAATGGTGCGTATAGCCACCAACAATTATGGGAAAAATATATATTATGCATGACTTTGCAAGTACATATTTTAAAATAAAAAGCTATTTTTATTTGCTGTAAACCACTAGGGGTACATGTACATGTTCAATGTATGTATGCAGGGCTCCACACTCACCTTTTTAGTCAGTGGCCCGGTCGGGCCAGTGAAATACGTTTCTTCCCCTATTCTGGTGGCCCAAAAGAAAATTTACTGGCCCTAAAATTGTATTTCATGAGTAAGCTTTTTACTTTTCAGACTATCACTCATTCCTTATCAAACCTGTGATTACAGATGAAGCATGACATATTAAAAAGAAAACAAGATTTTTTCATTTTGTCACTGTCGGGTTAAAAATCTGCTTGCCCGATCGGGCCACCAAAATATGACTTTTATACATTTTGCTGGCCCCAAGTGCAATTTGATTGGCCCCGGGCCAGCAGGCCAGTGCGAGTGTCGAGCCCTGACGTATATTATGCCTCTTGACGATACAACCCTTTCTAGAATTATCACCCCAAAGATTGAGGAAATTTAAAGGGATCTAGTAACTTTGTTGACATGTGCAAAAGGTGATGAAGGGTTGATGCAATGTATATTGTTGTTATCTCATAATTATGTCCACAGGGTATTGCGTGAAAATTTCAAGTCAAATGGACATTGCATGGCCAAGTAATGAGCAAAAATGCTAAGTGATATTCACTAACTCACTGCACTCACTTTGTACACGGTTTCAAAACTCTGGGGGAGTTTTTCTTATCTGAATACTTAGATCGTACATATCTTTGTAACGAAAGTGAAATTTGAAAAAGTGAAATTTGAAAAACCGAAACCGGTCCCATGATTTTATTGTTAATACAAATACAACAAGGTATGAGGGAACCGCTAGAATTAAAATTTTATTTTGAGGATTTGGACAATGTTACTAAGTCCCTTTAATGGAAGTAGGTCCTGTTATTTGTTGGTGGTCCATTCAGGGCAAGAGAGATTATCTACCTTTTTACTGCCCCAGATCCAATATAATCTGGTTGCACCAAATAAAGAAAAGAAAAAAAAGAAGAAAAAAATGTCACATTTCCTCGTGGCCCATTTGTGGCAGCTGAAATATGAAAATGTTGTGGCCCAAAGCTATTTTTTTTTTTCACCAATTTCTATCAATACTGGATATCTCTTTACATTTGATGACATAAATGGTACCCTGGGGTACCAAACGAATATCCGCCATTTTGTTTAATTATTTATTTATTTTTTAGGGCTGTACCAGGGTATAGCGTGCATACAATCGCGCGCTGCACTGCATACACAACGCAATACGGTTGTGCTTCGAGTGGACACAAGATGGCGCTACACAACGCGGTACCTCGGGGTACAACGGTAGCCCGGGGTACCGCGTGTGTCGTCATTTGTTGAACTAGTTACAGTAGCAAAGAAGGCCTCTGTACGTATGCATGATTGCCTGCATGCTTGTTTGCTTGATGTAATTGGATGACATTGGCCTACTTACCACCATGTTAATCTTATCAAGGTATGTGACATTGGAATAGCTTGTTTAATGTGGAAACCTTTAGAATAAAATCCCACTTCAATTATTCACATGTCAGTTGGAAAAAAGGAAGGGAGGCTAGCTGAAAGGTTCAAATATTTGATAGTTTAAGCATGAATAATGCATTTTTCAATGGCAACTGACATGTGATATTGCGGCATACATTGCTTGAATATATATTTTTTAAATACACAATTTTGCAAAAAATAATTCTTCATAGAAAATTAGGTGATAAAAGTTGTCTTAATATCAGTTTTGAAGTAATATTGCTTTATTTGCAGAGTACATTCATTTTTTTAACACACAATATCCTATGCTTGGTAACAAATGCTGTTCAGCGATGCAATACTACATGTATGTATACCACAACAGGTTAATTAGACACTAGTGTCAAACTTTCTGTGTCATGTGAAAGGAACCATAATTAAAGTGTCATGTTTCATGATCAAGGTTATTACAGCTCAATATCAACATGGGAAGTTGGATGTAGAAAACCAATGCAATCAATAATAGACTGGATTAATCAACTGATTGCTTGATACAAGTTGCTGATGTATCATTGTATTGGGAATGGCAGTTTGTTTAGAGTCAACCAGTTAATTGACCAATGAAATTGCATCTGGATCAATACCGAATGAGAGTCTGATTTATTAACCTACGTACTCCAGACCATATGTGACCGGCTATAGCAAAACCCTGCACTTGTCGGTAATTCATGTTTTGAAGAAATGGCCATTTTAAGATATCATATTGTGCGTAAAAGACTTATGATTGTAAAATTTAAACAATCATATCTTCGCCAATTATTGACCAGATTTTTAAAACAAAGCATCAAATGAAAGCTTGCAATGAGGCCTTTCATATGGTATGATAATCTACATTTTGATTTTTTTACCGACAAGTGCAGGTTTTTGCTATAGCCGGTCACATACATGTACATCAATGCTAGAAATGAACTTTTTTTTTCTTGTGGCCCAGTCGGGCAAGTAAAAACAAGATTTATTTAAATAATAGTGGCCGAAACCTGAATCTGGTGGCCCCAAACAAGCGCAGAAAAATAATTAAAATATGTTTTCTTTGGTTCCCTTTCAGGCCAGTACAATTTAAAATTAATGAATTTGGTGTGGCCCAAAGCTAGTTTTTAGTGGCCTGGGGCCAGCGGGCCTGTGCTAATTTTGAGAATTTGCTATACAGTATAACTAATTTTGGATGCGTACAATACGTCGCCATGACACGCCCCGACCAGCCGGCCCGCAACGGTTGATTCCAGCCAGTGCCGAGCCAGCGGTCCTATGATTGGTCGAGCTCGCTATTGTTCACGCCTAGCAAGCAAGCCGAGCCAGCGCCTCGCTGATTGGTTTAGCACCCGTGTACACCGGCCAATAGAATTTGCCCGTTATGGACCAATTAGGAACGCACTCGCTCATGCGAGATAACGCGGTTTGGAGCCGCACGAGAGCATAAAACACGAATGTTTACAATATTTTATATCACTTGACAAAGTATTGCAGCGGCATACAAAACGTCGTGATCTTTTAGATTCCATGTGACCATACATTGCGAGACAAATGAATATCACTAGCGATATTATTTTCGATACTATATCCGCAATGAGTAATATATTTACCATTAGTATAACTAATGTATGCAATTTCCGTAGACCCCAGGTCTTGAGTTTTTTTAACACAATTTAGCTGCAGACTTACATGTATGTTGTCCATAGATCATAGCCCACATTTATTCTCTCCAACTAGGACTGAAGGGGTTTATATTTCTAGAAACTGGGCCGCTTGGGTATAACTCAATATAAAGCATATAAACAGTAATTCACAATCTACATATTAGTGTGGCTAGCCATGCGAAGTCATCCCGATCAATAAATCAATACCAATATAATATTACAACATAGTTTCATTACTTTCATACCTATACATTATCCTACGTGCATGTACACCATTAATTTGCGAACAGGTTTACTCCCTAAGTCCACGAGGAAATCATCCATTGATAATAGGTCTTCCATATATCCTGTATAACCTAGATATATATAACCTGATGAATTGTGGTTGCAAAAAAGCACATTGTCAATTCATGAGCAAAACAGTGGGAAAATATACAGGGGTTCAGGGTGCACGATTTAGCCCTCAAAATGCCAAAAGTAGCCCCTGAAATTCATATTCATAATTCAAAGAGCCCCAGTTTATTTGCATAGAGTTCAAATCAAAACAATTTTAGAGTGCTATTTCATGCACACGAGCTCGAAATGAAGCTCCCGAAAAATTAATTGTATTTGTTTTCACTGTCCAGGAGCCAAATGCAACAGGTAACAAATCTGACCTTTTCAACTCCTTGTACTAGATTGCAAATCATGCCTCCTATCCTGGCTGATCTCCTAGTACTGAACGATCAAAGATTGAGATGTGTCCCTCAAACATTTGATTAATAAACGCCTTCATGGCTTAACGCTCCGGCTTCGATGCAATCCAATCAATTCACAACCAATCCATTTGTTATATTTGCCCTTCCAAAGCAGCAAGATTGTTGCCATGGTAACTAAAAGCTTGTCGATGAATTGTTTGCACTTTTTTCATCTCGGGCGATGATAGATACTTTGCGAGATCAATCTGAATGCCATTATTTTGATTGTATGATATTGATCAAATAAAATGCACCGAGAACTTTGTTGCTAACCCATAATATCCCACAATATTTGATACTCCCATAGTACTTGAGATCAATCTGACTGCTATTATTTTGATTGTATGATATCCATCAAATTGTGCCTGAAACTTTGCTTTTAACCCATACTATCCAGCAATATCTGAAACTCCAATAGAGTTAGAAGCCCATCTGGTGGTTGTGCATCCCTGGAATCCATTTCAATGTTTGTGATGATCAGGGGGGTGTTTCACAAAGATCCTAAGTTGAACTTAACTCCAAGTTGGACTTAAAAATTATGGAAAGCCATTAGTTTCTTTGAACAATTGTTGTAAAAGTCCTTTTTCAAAGGCATAAAATGTTGATTCAAATCATTAATATTTTTTGTTAATAGAGGAGATTTCATGTTCTTGATGCAACATTTCTGAAAAGTCTTGTTCTTACTTTGTTGCTTTTGAATATTTTGTATTCCAAGGCTACAAATGGCTTTCCATAATAGTTAAGTCCCACTTAGAGATAAGTTCAACTTAGGACCTTTGTGAAACACCCCCCAGAAGTATATTATAACTGCAAATACATAACTGTACATGGCAGGGCTGGTCACTGAAAGTAACAGGTTAATTAGCACTTAGCAGGGGATGATACAGGTCTTGTTGGTCGATAAAGATGTAAAAGGCATTATTTTGTTAACCCATCAGCTCTAGAATACTGGACCTGGAAAAGACTAGATGTACAAGATATCCAGTTTCTGTAGACAAATGGTCATGAAGCACAAAGATGATACATTTATGTACCGTGTTAGATCAATCAAGGTATTAAAGGCAGGGCTTGACATTCGCACTTGCCCGCTGGCCCAGGACCAGTGAAATTGCAATTCGGGCCAGCAAAAATGTATAAAAGTCATATTTTGGTGGCCCGATTGGGCAAGCAGATTTTCAACCTGACATGGACAAAATTAGAAAAATCTTGTATTCTTCCATGGCATGCTTCATCTATAATGATAATCACAGGTTTGATCAGGAAAGAGTGATATTTCGAATAGTAATGAAATACAATTTTCGGGTCACCAGAAAAGGGGAATAAATTATTTCACTGGCCTGACCGGGCCACTGACAAAACAGGTAAGTGTGGAGCCCTGTAGAGACATATCAACCTTGTATTAACCCATGAACTCCAAAACACTTGAACTGGAATAGGCTTAATAAATGAGACATAGATACGTGAAGGGTCATCTCGAAGATGATATATCTCTGATAATGTTTGGAACCATACTGTACAAACCTTTCAAAACCAGTGAAAAGGCAACAAAAGCAGAAACATATTTGCGAACTAACCTGGTCAGGTATTCAAAGATAAAACAGACTACCACTGATCACATATATATCCTGTCACTGATCAGATGGCTCCAATCAAGATTGGAATTTCGCATTAACCCCTTAACTGCAGACGCCTAGTGGGCCCGTCATTAACTCTGTAAGGATTGTACAATCTAGTAAAGAATGGGTGAATTCTTTGAACCATGGACGCAGAATCGAGATCAATTCAATGAGAGTTGGTCAGCTCTAGTTACTGAAATTGGAACAAGCTTTTTTTCAGGTGAAAGACAACCAGAAAAATGAATAAGATAGCATGATTTGTGGCAAGCACATTGTGAATAATCTTTTGGGCCATCGAAACTGAAAAATATTTTACTAGCTAGGCCAGAACACATGCAAGAAGTTTAGTGTGGAGCACTGGTTACATTTATAAGCAGCCTTACTTTATAATTGCCATTGTCATAAATGGTATTTATTGCGCTTTGCGACGACTGTCTTCATATTGTTACGAATGTAGATACATGCATTTAATAGTCCCCATGTATATAGTCTTGTTACTTCTTTGTTATTGCGCTGTTTATCAACCAGCAACTTATACACTCACTTAAACCGTGTGAATTGGTTCCCACTTAACCCTCACCTTATAATGCCATTGTTTACCCGTTCACCCCTCTCAAGAGCGGTGATGCTTTTTGATGTTATTAAATCTGCGTTACCCTGTTTTAAGCTTAATCTTAAATCCCTGCAATGTTTATAGGTGTATTTCTAAGAAGTATTGTTAACCCTTCTCTCAGATGTTGCCGTTAGCTTAAACTTAAGCTCTGTAATGTTTAGGGATTACTGTATTTCTAAGAAGTAAGTCTATTGTAATGTCAAGTCGCTAGAGTTTGTTCTTTGATGCATTATTGTTCCCTCTTAGTCGGTGTCTTTATAGATGTCATTCTTTGTCCTAGCTCAGACTGGAAGTCAATGTCCAGGGTTATGTCAGTAAACTGGACTAGCCTATATAACCTCGACCTCTCTCTCATTCGGGGTCAGTTCATATACGTTGAGATTAAGTTGAGTGTCTAAGTCTAAGTCTGGAGAGTGACAATCATGGAGCTGGAGTTTGTGCAGTTGTTAGTTCATTCTTAGTCAGTTATTAAGTTACAGTACGAAGTTAGTCCTGTTAGAAGTTAGTAAGTTATAGTTAGTCCTGTTCGTCATGGAATTGTACGAAGTTGTTCATGGAAGAATAAACGAATAACCGAATAACTCTCGCCAACTGTTATCTTTACATCGAAGCTTGTGGAACGTGTTTTACAGAATGAATGTGATTATGATTGTGATTTAGAACTATATAACCTCGGCCATCCAGACATCCATTATATTATCATCATCCTCATCCCATAACGATTCTGTCCGTCAAAACGTCAGAAATTGTTACACTGGTGTCAGAAGTGGGATGCTGAACTTCAACACGTGCCTCGATCGGACATGCCGCTGAATAATATGGACCTCGACGATCTCGAATACGGTGTTGAAGTGACAATGATGCTCGAGACAGAGAAAGCTTATTTGCGTCCAGTATAGCCGAGTTCTTCTACAAAGATGGAGGAATAAGAGATCAATGTAAATGTTGGTCATGGTGTCCAGCATGGCTAAGTTCGGCGTGTGGTGGCTCTTGGTGGTCATCGATCTGTTGGCGAGGTCGAGAAGAAGCTGGTGGCCTAGCGTGCATGGAGCAGGAGTGGAGGAGACTGCTGGACCTAATCGACATCGGCTGCGGGAATCTCCACGCCGGACGTCATGTGCGACGTCATCGTTCTACGATTCCAGCCTCGCGTGCGGAGATGGTGCGATCAAGCTTGAGCTCGCGTGGTACTGCATAGGTATTACCTAGAACCTTACCTATCGGAATGCAAATATTCTGTAATTCGACGTCTTCGAGGGAAACCCTTTATACTCCATTAGTCTCAGCTAGCACATTGTTCGGAGAAAAGAAAATAGTTATGGATATGATTCGCAAAATTTTGCAGAGCTTTCTTTGATTTAAAACGAGCATGGAGATTTGTTCGTGTTTTAACCGCATTGTATTTGTGGGAAATAAGCCTATTTAGATTTGTACATGTATTATTGTGATAAATTATTGTCTTCGATATGGAGCCTTGAGGTCATCGTTGCTGTTGTGGATTATGAAGCGAGGTGCGATATATGTAGTTTAGGTTAATTTGTATGTAAGTCGCGTTGTGATACAGCCAGTATGTGTTGGAACATACTGGGTATCTGTAAAAGTGGTCGCGCCGAAATCGGAGCTGAGGGGCCGTTGCCATGGTTCCGTTGGACATTGCACGTTGGAACGAGCCCGGTAATTTATATAGTGTAGTTTTAGATATCGCAACCACCACGCGGTCGACGTTGACGAAAAGACAACCTGCCCTGCGTCTCATGAGACAGACGCCTTTGCTGGAATTATCCGGGCCGTAGGAAGTCACCTTTTGTCTACTCACCCGCAAACGCTTGATAACGTACGATGCAGAAAACGACCTCGACAGCGACATGGAAGCTGATAATCGGAATGTACTATCCCATATCCAGATAGTATGTAACATAACGTACACGACCACGGACATCGATCACGGCGGATTGCTGGAGTGGTGGGCATCGTCAGTATTCCGATAATTTTTAAGGAATGAAAATGTTATTAATTAGGAAGCTGAGAAAATGGACTATATAGACATTCCCTTGATGTTCGTGAAGAAAAAGAACTTTATCATTGCATGCCGATATAAAATAATTCTTTGGACAATGAACTCAGTATATGACCACAGAAATTTGTTGTTGTTTTTTTAATGTGGAGGTGTTAAAATAATAGTGTTAAGTCTCGTTGAATGGATTACAAAATTGGTAAATCATTTGGAAAATATGGGAAACGAAACAAAATATGACTGTAGAAAGAGCACAATTCGATGTTATACTTATTACCATGATGTTTGTAATTGCATGATTATGTTTGTTTTATTTTTAAACCAACTCCTTCTTTCTGGACTTTCTTGTCGGTACCATTTTTCTTTACCATTTTTGTTTTCCCATTTGGTTCAGTGATCTTTGTTAACTTGGTTTTGATAGTTTGTTTTTGTCAGAGTTCTGATTTAATTTTGGTGTTATGGCATTAATTAGATCTGCAAATGAATACATCTGGTTTGCTTTTCTTATGTTTCACGAGATTACTTAAGACTGTTTTGGGAGCTGTAAACAAAGTGATTGTTTATGTATTTAGTTTTTATTTCGCACATGTGCTGGTACTGTGTTAATGGTTGTGTAGATAATTATAATTTGTGGTAGCTATAATAATTAGGTCAATGTTTATTGGTTTATATAACGCAACGCTCGAAATTAGCACAGGCCCGATGGCCCGGGGCCACCAAAAATCTCTGTCGGGCCACCAAAAAATCATAATTGCTCTATTTTAGTGGCCCGATTGGGCCAGTAAGATTTCCAAATGTAAATCTGAAAATTTGACATTTCAAACATCGCCAAAACCAGGCATAAAAAACAAAGGAAATCAGTGGAAAAAATCAACAAAATAGCGAGCGCAAATCTGCTAACGGCGATAATCTGGAGAAATGTGCGTGATTAGACAGAAAAATTCATCTCGTTCTGGAGGTGCCTATGAAAATTATGACGTCTTGGGGAGACAAACAACAAAGAGAAAGACTGATTTACCCGTCTACTACTAGTGCATACAAGTAGAACTAGAAGTGTACACACATGCTGGTACCTGGCCCCATGTATTATAAATGGGGACGGTATGTACATCAGCTTAATACAGCAATTCGCATAGCCACACACAGTCTAGTCAACTCTGCAACTATGCTTTGACTTGTCTTCAATTTGCGCAAATTCGTTTGGGCAAGAAAGCCAGAAAGGCCTTATTATCTTTCAAAGCATCACATAATTTGAAAGAACTTCAAATATAGGACTCATAATAAGGTAGTACAGATTTTGTTTTATCTAGTTTTGTACTTTTGTAGATGTTTCATGCCAATTTTGTGAGAGTTCCAGTTCAGTCCCATGCATGTTGTTTTGTGTATAATTTCAACTTTCAACTTGTAAGTTGACAAAATCGCACAGAGAAAGGGCTGAAATTGTAACATTTCATCACTCCAAAATTACCTTTTACTGATTCAATGTTGGGTTTATATATTCCTTTACGGATTTTTGATCAGGGTGGTGATTTTAGATGTTATTTTCATTAATTAATTCTTATGAAAAGCTAAGATTACCGGTCACTGTTTTCTTTTGTTTTTCCTTGTTTTTTCGGGCCACCAAATTTCTGTTTCGGGCCACCAATATTGGATAAATACCAATTCTACTTGCCCGATCGGGCCACCAGCAAAAAAAGTTAATTTCGAGCGTTGTATAACGTGTTTGCAAATTGTGTTTAGGCGTCCGTGTTAGCATAACTGAACGTTGTAGAGTAGATATTGTTTGATGTATAAGTTGCATTATTGGTGTTTTCCATATAATTGATTGTTTTCTATTTCCACTGTTGCCTCACTGAGGACAGTGAGATTTTTCAAAGGGGGAGGTATTGTTACGAATGTAGATACATGCATTTAATAGTCCCCATGTATATAGTCTTGTTACTTCTTTGTTATTGCGCTGTTTATCAACCAGCAACTTATACACTCACTTAAACCGTGTGAATTGGTTCCCACTTAACCCTCACCTTATAATGCCATTGTTTACCCGTTCACCCCTCTCAAGAGCGGTGATGCTTTTTGATGTTATTAAATCTGCGTTACCCTGTTTTAAGCTTAATCTTAAATCCCTGCAATGTTTATAGGTGTATTTCTAAGAAGTATTGTTAACCCTTCTCTCAGATGTTGCCGTTAGCTTAAACTTAAGCTCTGTAATGTTTAGGGATTACTGTATTTCTAAGAAGTAAGTCTATTGTAATGTCAAGTCGCTAGAGTTTGTTCTTTGATGCATTAAGTTCCCTCTTAGTCGGTGTCTTTATAGATGTCATTCTTTGTCCTAGCTCAGACTGGAAGTCAATGTCCAGGGTTATGTCAGTAAACTGGACTAGCCTATATAACCTCGACCTCTCTCTCATTCGGGGTCAGTTCATATACGTTGAGATTAAGTTGAGTGTCTAAGTCTAAGTCTGGAGAGTGACAATCATGGAGCTGGAGTTTGTGCAGTTGTTAGTTCATTCTTAGTCAGTTATTAAGTTACAGTACGAAGTTAGTCCTGTTAGAAGTTAGTAAGTTATAGTTAGTCCTGTTCGTCATGGAATTGTACGAAGTTGTTCATGGAAGAATAAACGAATAACCGAATAACTTTCGCCAACTGTTATCTTTACATCGAAGCTTGTGGAACGTGTTTTACAGAATGAATGTGATTATGATTGTGATTTAGAACTATATAACCTCGGCCATCCAGACATCCATTATATTATCATCATCCTCATCCCATAACGATTCTGTCCGTCAAAACGTCAGAAATTGTTACAATATATTGATACGACCCATATATTGTCAGATTCAATTTTTAAAATGAATTATATTGTATAAAAGGTTATATATGGTTTCAAACAAGTTATGAGAAAGATACAAGGAAATGGTTATTGCATATTTCTTTAAAATATACTTCCTGACCTTTTCTGAGAATGCGAGAGTACTGAACTCAATAAGTTGGTATCAGTCGCTTAGAAAAGGATGCTCCTGGGATTAAGCCCCCCCCCCCCCCCCCCCCCCCGGCTTGTTAGCAGGTAATTATGATTTTGGGGCTTAACCACTTTTGTACCCCACCCAAAGCTGCTCGCTGAAATGCCATTAATAAATAAAAGTAGAGAAAACATAGTGGTAGTTACTTAATTGATCAATGCAGTCTTGTACCTTGGAGAAGTTCATCATTTGGATGAATGAAAATGAGCAAAGAAAATAAAACCATCCCTGGGATTCAAACCATGGGGGCCTTATCTTCTTTTACACTTCACGGTCTATGGGGAAAAACATTAATGCAGAAGACAGTTCACAGTTTCTTACCAACTGCCCCCCCCCCCCCCCCCCCCCCACTCCAACCATACCCACCATCAAAAGCAGCACCACTACTACCATCACCACCACCTCCATTAAAAGGTGCTTCAAGACCATTATCAAAAGCACTCGTAATCAAGACTAACTAATTAATCATGCATTTATAAGTATACAGAGCTCTCGTCTCTAATCACACTCCATACAGTCTATTGGCAAATTACATCTTTCACAGAAATAGTGCCATATTAATCTACAGTTTCTTACTTTCTTATCAACTTTTTTTTTTTTTTTTTTTTGTATATAAGGTGCAAATGTGAACAATAGCCCACCAGAGTTTGAAAGGAGCTCCGGAGGGCCAATCAAACTAATTCGAACTACAATATACAATCCCCTTCCAGGCTTCCCCACCAACGCTATCACCTCCTGATTCAATGGCGCTTGACCATAATCAAAAGCACTCGTAATCGAGGCTAGGCTAATTAATCACGCATTCATCATTACACAGCTCTCGCTGTTACACTGCAGGGGGAATCGTTCATTCACACATACAGTGTAATCAACTATTACCTAATTGCTTCATTAGGCTTGTTAGATGAGTACACGTATTGATCCTTACACAAACGAGTGCGCAATGGGCTATAGACTTGTTGCTTCATAATAGAAACTACCGTAAAACTCCGTGTATAAGACGCACTTTTTTTATGTCGGAAAATTTTCAAAGTTGGGGGTGCGTCTTATACACAGGTACAGCCAAAAAAAAAAAAAAAAAAAAAAGTCATGTTGAATGTGTATTTAACACATGGTTTAAGGGCATGACAAGAGCTTGCTGTCAGTTGCAGCATTCAGCACTATATACCTTTTTTTTTTGCTGTGAAAATTGGGGGTGCGTTTAATACACAAGTGCGTCTTATACACAAAGTTTTACGGTAAGCGTTGATGAAGTCCCTTGATAAAGAATAGAACAATTGAGGCAGGGAAAAAAAGAAAATTTATTTTTCGAGGGGCTGCTTTTCAAGCTTGCCTGCATGAAAATGACACTCCCAAAATGTTGTTGCATCGAACTCATTGCACATTTCAGGGGCACTTTTGGGCATTTCAGGGGCGAAATCACCCCGAGCCCTCGTGTACTTTTTTTTTCCACTAAATTGAGGTTTTCTCTTCTTTACTTTTGTAAAACCTTTGCCTATGTAAAGGAACCTGGTGGGCTATGTACAAAGTCTATGGGGATTTCAGAATCTCAAAGGGAATGGGTTATAATTTAAAAGAACATTGAATTAGATCTGTAAAACCTTTGCCTATGTACAGGAACCTGGTGGGCTATGTACAAAGTCTTGGTGATTTCAGAATCTCAAAAGGAATGGGTTAGGTTATAATTTAAGAGAACATTGAATTAGATCAGATCGAATAATGAATAATGAACATTATATTTATTGCAGGTGAATGTTTACTTTACTTGAAGTCAATATTGATTTATGTTGAATTCACATTTTATATTGATTTAAGCACGTCTCCACACTAGCTTTTTCCTGTACTGCCCTGTTCAGGCAAGTCAAATTATAATTTGTTTAAATTTTACATGCCATTGTAACAGATCTTGCCCACTCACTTCTTGATGAGATTTAAATATAAGGAATTCCATTTTGTTCTCTTGTGGTTCACCAATAATTAAGTTGCCTCATTGGGCAACCAAACTAGACCATTTATGAAATTTTACTTGCCCGATATCAATTTTTACTCGCCCCCGGCAACTGGGCGAGTGCTAGTGTCGAGCCCCGATTTAAGGCAAAAGTCAAGCTCCAACCCACTAGGCCTACATGTACCAAAAGCCAGAATCAAAGAACAAGTTGTTCAGAACCATTACTATGTACATAAGCAGGGCTCAACACTCACACTGGTCCGCTGAACCGGGGCCAGTGAAATTGCACTTCGGGCCAGCAAAAATGTATAAAAGTCATATTTTGTTGGCCTGATCAAGCCGATCAGTTTTTAAAATCTTGTTTTCTTCCATGTCATGCTTCATCTATAATCACAGTTTGATTAGGAAGAGTGATACTTTGAATAGTAAAAAGTTTACTCACATGAAATAACAAAATTTGGGGCCAGTGAATATTTCTTATGGGCCACCAGAAAAGGGAAAGAAATTATTTCACTGGCCCGACCGGGCCACACCGGCAAAAAAGTTGAGTGTGGAGCCCTGTATAAGTTCAGAAGAATGTGATTGTGTGACATCAATACTTTGGTACTCTATGCCCCGGCTAGTCAGAAGCTAGTATATCGTCGCTGGGCTGTTAAAACCTCGTATCTCAAAACAAACAAAAATAATCAGGAGAGGGAAAAAACATTCTTATTTGAACAAATTATGTGCATAGGCTATGTTATTTGAACTTAAGACTATGTTTGATAATCAATTCGATATGAAATGGTTGAAATGCACAAAAAATAATTTAGAAGGCGGGAAATTGATTTACCGTAAAACTCCGTGTATAAGACGCACTCGTGTATAAAACGCACCCCCAACTTTCTATTTAAAAAAATATATATAATAATAATATATATTTTTTTTTTTTTTTTTTTTTTTAGAATATTTTTTTTCATGAATATTCATGAGGTAGCAATGCTCATTAAATATGCAAAATACTAAATTCATTAATAACTTTTTTGTTGAGAAAAATGTATAACCACTGTTTAGAAAATTGAATATTAAATGAGTGCTGCTACTCATGAATATCTGAATATTCAATTAGTAGCAGTGTTACTGCTTAAAAACTTGCATTTTGTTTTGCTAACCACTATAATTTATGTAGGAAAAAGGTATATTTTGATAAATGTTCCCCCTTATATCAAGCTCTTGTCATGCCCTAGACCAGTTTAATATGCATTAAACATGACTACCGGGTGTCCCAAAAAAAAAAAAAAAAAAAAAAAAAAAAATCAAATTTTTTTTTTTTTTTTTTTTTTGGGCTGTACCTGTGTATAAGACGCACCCCCCACTTTGAAAATTTTCCGACGGAAAAAAAGTGCGTCTTATACACGGAGTTTTACGGTACAAGGTTTTCGAACTAAATCCTAAAATGAGATACGAGTTTTTCAAAAAGATGAATTGTGGTTATTAGAAGAAGAAAAAATAACTCATGTGGTTATTATAAGATGAATTACACCTTAAACTTCACATTTATCAAAAAAAGTAATTTTCACCAAAATTTGAGATACGAGGTTTTAACAGCCCAGCGACGATATATACAGACAGGAAGGAATCGGAACCAATTGTTGAAGTGCATATCACTTATCAGGTCGAGGTTGATGGCTCGTGAACCTACAATTTCCTGAATAATTTCCTTCAATAGCTCATTGAAAACTGGATTGGATAACAGAACAATCATAGTACTGCATATTTTGTTCTCTGTTTAATCAAGGGACCAACCCACTAACCACTAGATTCAAATATTTAAAACGAGCCTTCCCAATTCGTAAGGACCTGGGGGTGTTTCAAAAAGATTCTACGTTGAACTTAACTCTAAGTTGGACCGACGATTATGGAAAGCCATTGGTAGCCTTGGAATAAATCATATTCAAAACCAAAACAAATTCAATTTTATAGACTTTTATCTAAAATTTGTATCACGGCTCCTTGATAATAACAACTATTACTGTTGTTATCAAAATGTTGCCTTTTAAAAAGAACTGTTTCAAAAATTTTGCAAACTAATGATGTGCAAATAATGGCTTTCCATAATAGGTCTAACGTAGAGTGAAGTTCAACTTTGAATCTTTGCGAAATACCCCCCTGACACTGGGAAACCATGCATTAACCAATCAAGGACTGTGTCCCACATATTTGTGGTTTGGTAGTCCTACACTTCAGCAAGAAGATAACAAGGAGAAAGAGCATATATTTCTCTATTATTTGCGCCCTATTTTGTTACGCTACCTGCTTTCATTAAATTTTGTAATGATTTGTATTATTGCATAGATCGCTACAATTTTGGAAAATCCTTAAATTGGCAACATATCATATTTTCAACACAGATTTTGGCGTTCAAATTGGCAACTTCGCGGCAAGTTAAATTTTAATAACTAAATATTTTCAACCTATTTTTATGTCATTAAAATGTAGACAAAAATGAGGAGAACTTTGTCAATTTGTTGAGGAAATGAATGATCAATTTTGCCTTGAAATCCCTCTCAACCATGATGGGTGAACTCTCTGATGAATTAAAGATCCTTTTGAACTACTAGTTTGTGTGCCCTGCATAGCACTGAGCAATCGTGCCTTACGCCCCTTGCGCAAGGCATTCGTAAGAGGGCACCGCGCATCTGATTTACAATTCATCAAAACTATCAAAAGTGACATAGGTACATGTATGACCCTAGCACCATAACTGGACTGTGTTTATGTAATGAAACTAACTGTGCTCAGTGTTTACAAACCAACATTGAATCTCTCTTTTATCTGATGAATCATGTGTGAAAGTTCCATGTCAAACAAACTCTTGTTTGACAAGTAAATTTGCAAAGGTGCAAACCATTATCCATTATTTCTTTAAATTCATTCTGAACATAATAGAAATCATCACAGTCCTGTATGCTTATAGTCAATAGATACATGTACATGTATGTTTACAAAAGGTAGAGAATGCAAATCTTTCTAACAGGAACATGGGGGATTAGCCCATGCCCACTCCATTGGTAAATTGCCGATTGGTCTACAGCCATTTGGTCTACTTCCATTTCGTCCACAAAAAACCAAAGACCAAATGAGGTGTAGACCAACTGAGTGTAGACCAAGCGAACATAAACCCCTCCACCCACCCTCTCATCCACTACCCTCTACCCTCTAAAATTAATTAGACTTGAACGGGTTAAGGCAAGATACAATGACATGTTATTTTCAAGCTCTACTTTTCAAAGCTCACCTCCATAATTTAAGAAGTTCTTGGAACCTATTAATTAATGCTGTTATCCGATCCGGGAACGATCCGATTTCCAAGCGATAATCGCTTCCGAGCCGGATCCGAGACGGATCCGGGAAATACATTTTCTCGGTAGAAAATATCGGAAGATTTTGCCAACCCATTTTCTCCAGTAATAATTGAAAATGTGTATGTTTGACAGTCCATTAAGTAGTGTAATTTAAATAAAAAATGGGGGAATCAATATTGTTTACTTTATGAGTGGTTATTTTGGAGAAATTCTTGGTTCGTTACTTCGTTTTGCAGTCGAAAATTGAACAGGATGCGCAAAATTGCTAGTCATTTGAACGATATTGTCGACGGATGTGCAAACAAAGTCAGGCCGATACTCCAGGGGAGACGTCTTATGGATATATGTATGATCCAGCTGATAAGCCAGTTCATTCAAAAGGTGGCTCTAAATACGTATTTTGGTAATTTGCACCATTTTAAAATGTTTTGATATTCTACTTAGTTGATAGTTGGGCGGAAACAAAAATGAGCCCCAAAACAAAAATATCGATAAAAAACGACTGTAACGTATCGCGGATGAATCTGGCATAAGAAAAAAGAACCGTAACGTAACCTGCACGCAAAGTATACGAGCGAAATGCGTGAAGCAGCCCGAAAATGTGTGTTGATCACGAAAAGGCTAATTTATAGCCACTATTGAGGGCAGTGGCTCACAAGCGCGATGTTTCCCACTGGCGGGCTGGCCGACTGGCGGGCTGAGTTTCTGTGAAACGTGTGGCGCGATGCTGAACAAACGAAAAAATACTTTTCTTGCGAAACTGAGTTAATTCTGAATAGTCTGTAACTATTTTCCCGTAAAGATTGATATGTACATGCCTCAAAGAGTCAATATTGTTAATATTATTGGCATATAAAACACGAAAGATAAGTCTACAACGCTGCATTTTTTCAGAGCAAATTGCAATATTATTTTTTTCCGAGATCCGATCCGATCCGAGAATCTCGTTAGCGATTTTGAATGCTACCGATCCGAGAACGATCCAGGATATTTTCTTTACCTAACAGCATTACTATTAATAATTTATTGGACATCTTTTGGTATCATAGGCATTCGGGGCAAAAACACCATGAGCCCCAAGGTATGATTTTCACTGAGACACATGACGATGATACCCAGTGGCGTAGTGAGGTTTGACTGATTTGGGGCATGCAAATTATTGGGGGGCACACTTTATATTTGTCTTCACCGATCAATGTTTGTATTGTTTTCCCCCTCCCCCTCCCCTTGCCACATTGTAGCTACGCCACTAATTATACAACCCATCAAGGACGGTGTCCCACATACATATGTATTTGTGGGTTGGTAGTCCTACACTTCAGCAAGAAGATAAACAGTCAATAATGAAGTCTACAGGGAGAATGAGTATAAATTTCTCAATTTTTAGAGCCCTATTTTTTTACTCTACCTGTTTTAGTTATTTTGATTTGTATCATTTCGTTGATCGCTATAATTTATGAAAATCATTAAATTGGCAACACATTGTGATATTTTCAAAACAGATTTCGGCATTCAAATTGGCAACTTTGCGGCAAAGTCACTTCATATTTGTCTAATTACTAAATATTTTCCACCTATTCTTAGGTCATTAAAAGGTCAAACAAAATTACGAGTTGCCAATTTGTAGAGGGAAATAATGATCAATTTTGCTTAAATTAAATAGCTCTAGTCCTTGATGGGTTAAGAAACTGGAGGATTCCTCCCTGCTTTTTATAATACAGTCCTATCTTTATAATAAGTAACCTTACCAAGTGCTATTAGATAGAGTTACCCACTTGACAAGATGAAAGGGTCAATTACTTTTCAGTGAATGATTCTAACTTGCTTTTTATTCATAGAGAGAGCTTATAAATAATTTGATGACATCTTATGCCCGGCGCAGACAGAGCCGACTCGACTGGTTGTCATTCCGATCGGCTCAGTTTTCAGTGCCTCGCGACACACATTTTGCCAGTCGAGAGACAGTCGGATGCCAGTTGGGGTCGATTCAACAAGATAAATTTGCTCCGACCGACCAGGCCCAACTCTAGCCTGATTGAAACCAGTCGGGTCGGGTCGGGTCGGGTCGGGTCGAGTCGGCTCTGTCTGCGCCGGGCTTTACATCATACTAGAGACTACTGTATATAGGAACCTGGTGGGTCCTGGATTAACCCCTTGTCTACAGGAACCTGGTGGGCTATATGTAGAAAGTATATGGGGATTTTAGAATTTTGAAAGGAAATGAGTTAAATCTACAGGGATGGCAATTACATTCTAGTCACGGGTTAAGTTGGTAACATTTGGTCTTAAAGTTAATGAATATGTTATGAGGTCAAACATTAACAGTGTTTGTGCTAAATTATGTACATGTATGCATAAATGCATTTATTGCTACTGTTTTATACTGTACATGAGTCTGTATTAAATTATGTGATAATTGGACCAATATATACAGCTTGGGATTTTCATGTTCCAAATAAATTTATAATTTTGTATTATTCCTTTCAATACTTGGAATAATGATTAATGATGGTACTCTCAAGTGGTTAACAGAGCATACAATTTAAATAATATTAATGTTTTATTTATTTTTTTGTAAACACCTTCGCAGTTTAATCATTTAAAGGACCTAAAGAACGTACTTTGACACTTATTCCATAGTTGCTGACTTGAAACATAGGTCTGCCGAAAAAAAATCCATGAAAATAAACACAGTAGTGATTTAAGACTAGTTTTCTGATGCCAAATCTCACTTAGCAGCCAGTTTACGCCCCACCCACATTTAGGGTCCGGAATCGGCAGCGTGATCGACATGTGATTGACAATTCATTGGCTTACGTCATGACGCGTCATCTACAGAATTTAGTTCATTAGTCCGTTCTTTAGATGACGTCACATTTTGGCGATTTAAAAAGGGCGTTCCCAGGACAATTAGATATTTACTAATTACCCCAAAATGTATTGATTTCATGAGAAATGACTGCCAAATTCTTTTTCTTCGGGAAAAATTACATATAGAGAGCCAAATTGTGAAAATTAGGCCATCTAGACGCTGTAGTTCCTTTAACACTTTGTCCGCTGTGCAGTAGATCCCGCCGTCGCCAGATTATTTTAGGCGCGCATGCGCACGCGCGCTGCAAGCATCGTATATTGTATGCGCGCACGCACCGCACGCATCGTTGTCTGTGACTAGAGTCGAACAAAGCGGGCCGCTGTTTGTGACTTGAGTCGAACAAAGCGCTCAAAGAGTTAAGGTATGTTTGATATCGTGAAACATCAAATATTGACATTAACAACATACAAAAAGGAAATAATTGGAGCCACATATATTCCCTCCATAGGTATATATTGATGTTGTGAAACATCAAATATTTACATTAATGACATACAATGAGGAAATATTTCTGCATCAAATGTGTGGATGCATGGGGCCATATTCCCTCTATATCGATCTCACACTAAGGCCATGAAAAATAAATGGTTGGATTGGCGTAACCCGCCCGCCCCTAAAAATTCCGGCGCTAATGCACGCCGACCCTAGAGATTTTTTCTGAATTTTATTTTTAAAAATAAAAATAAAATAAAATAAATAAATAAATAAAAAATTGAAATAGAATTTGTAATTGTGATGTGTTATGTATGTGTTTTTGTGTATTTGTGCGAAAAAAATAAAAATAAATAAAAAACAAATTAAAAATCCCTACCGACCTACCCTAATTTTTGGTTGCCCGTTACTCCAATCAAACAATTTTTTTTTTTTGGCCTAAAGCTAAATATCTAAATGTACCTAACTTTGTCTACAGTTGATGCTTTTTCAGCATAACGTCGCACTATTCCCTACTGCTTCCCATCAAACTACAAGTGTATTAGGTGACAAAAAAGTTTCATATTTCATGAAGTCAAGTATATGTTGTTGTCACATATCAACGGATAGCGTAAACGGATGCCCGATGGATAGGACATTTGGGGGAAAAAAATTATCCTGTGGCGAAAGTTGCCACCATTGCAGGCTTTGCTCTCTTGCTGTTGAAGACACTGTTCATCTTCTTGCAGCTTGCCCTGTCCTCATTTCTCACCGCTTGGCCTTTTTACGCCGTGTTCGTGCTTTGGGTCTCCCCCCTTGTGTGCTCCAAGCTTTTGATGGAGGTGACCCAGTGGCCTTGACAATGAATATCTTTTTCCCCCTCTCTTGTCTATCGGCATTAGTCTCTTCTCGTTTGACATCTCTATGTTTGCAATATATTTTGAAAATTTATAATGTACGTCTTCGTTAAATATAATTGCTGTATCTACATGTATGCTACACCGTCCAATTTTGACTTGTCCTAGGCCTTGCAGTTCGCTGCTGATCTCCGCACATCGGAGGAATAAATACTAGAAGAAGAAGATGCAAAGAACATTCCGTCGTACATGTACATCACCTGACAAGGAATGCATTCGCGGAACAAGAAACGGACAGGAAACTAGGTGTCGATTTCGGGAGTATTTCTCTCCCGGGACTCGCGATAATTTTTCGGGCGAGTCACGGGTACCCGAAATTGACCCATTTGTTGATTTCGCTATATATCGGCATGTCACGCCGCTGGGAAAACATGTTCATTCAAGTGACAAAAATGCAGCGCAGTGGTTGTTTTTTGGGCTATGCATTGAGCGCGTGTAAATGAATATCGTGGAATGTGCCTCGTAATGTGGTGTTCAATGCACATGCAGTGTAGGTACGCGATAGGTATACATACATGTACGTAAGTGAAGAGATCGATAGACAAATATGAAGTTTCAAACAAGGGTTTAATACATTGCATCTCATGAGTTAATGAACTGAATGATAACTAGCATATTATTACAGAGTGCATGAACACAAAAAGGACAGAAAAGAAAATGGGAGTGGGCAGATAACTCGGGCGTTCAAAGAGGGAAAAAGGAAAGAAAAGAAAATGAGAGTGAGCAGATAACTCGGGCGTTCAAAACGGGGACTTTTGCTTTTTTTTCTCGGGATATCGAGTATCGATTTTTGCGCCCGGGACTCGACATTTATCGGCGGGACCCGGGTACCCGTGACTCATCAACAGCACTACAGAAAAGTACACAGTCACAAGGGCTCTTGATGCGAACCATGTTCAAGACTACAATTTGAGACCTGCCTCCCTCCCTCCAACCCCATTATACATTCTTTACTCCTTAAAGGGACTTAGTAACATTGTCTAAATCCTCAAAATCCAATTGGAATTCTAGCGGTTCACTCATAGTGTACCTGGTTGCATTTTTATTAACAACAAAAGCATGGGAAAGGTTTGAATATTTACGATTGTTCAGTGTTCAGATGTTAAACTATCCCGAGTCCCGAGCGCAAAAGTCGATACTCGATATCCCGAAAAAAGGTGAAGTCCCCTCATTGAACGCAAGAGTTATCAAGTTCATTCAAGTGACAAAAATTGAGCGCATTTATGACGATAAATCATCTTCTAAAATACAGCAAATTCGTAAATAAATTATAGTTTTAGCATTTCTGACATGATTTTAACGGAATTATGGCAACATACTGTTCAAATTTACCTTGATTACGACATTTCTGATGGGAATCGGACATTAATGATCTTGGTGACCGATCATATCTTCAACACACTTCACTGAATATGATTGTCATCGCACCACTATTTTGGGCTATTATCTACCAACAAGCGATTATCATTTAGTAGATCTAATAAATCGATGACTCCCAATACAATTTCATGTTATATTCGTATTACGTAGTTCAGGCAAAGCAGCGAAAACCAGACACACGTGTTGCGGTTTTTGGTTTGCGAAACCGCGACAAGTTTTCGCTGGGAGTCATCGATTTATTAGATCTACTAAATGATAATCGCTTGTTGGTAGATAATAGCCCAAAATAGTGGCGCGATGACAATCATATTCAGTGAAGTGTGTTGAAGATACGATCGGTCACTGAGATCATTAATGTCCTATTCTCGTCAGAAATGTCGTAATCAAGGTAAATTTGAACATCATGTTAACATAATTCCGTTAAAATCATGTCAGAAATGCTAAAAATATAATTCATTTACAATTTTGCTGTATTTTAGAAGATGATGTCATAAATGCGCTCAATTTTTGTCACTTGAATGAACATGTGTTCCCAGCGTCGTGACATGCCGATAGCGAAATCAACAAATGGGTAAATTTCAGGTACCCGTGACTCGCCCGAAAAATTATCGCGAGTCCCGGGAGGGAAATACTCCCGAAATCAACAGCACTATTACTCGGCCATATAACGTCCATTTAACTTGAAATTTTCACACAACACCCAGTGGACATATCGGATAACAACAATACATTGTATCAACCCCTGATCACTTTTTGCACATGTCAACAAAGTTACTGGATCCCTTTAATGTTTTGATAACCCATAGAGTTAATATAGGGCCCACCATGCCTGTTCCTGTAGGAAATGGCTTCAATATTTAGTGGGGCTATAAAGCCCTTACAATGGAAAGATACATGTAACTTCCATCTGAACTACACAGTATAATAATAATAATAATAATAATAAATTCTTATACAGCGCAGTATCACATTTAAGACTCAATGCACATACATGTATACAGAAAAATAGAGAGAAAAGAAAAGAGTATTTTTAAAAGCAATCCATTAATTCAATTATGCCCTAATATGCCCTTGATTTTTGACATACTGGTTGGAATAAAAATCAATTGAATTGAATTGAATTAAATACAAAATGAAATCGATTATTTTGTATCCTGGTTGAAATAGCCAAATTTGCCACAAAATCATGCCACTGTACTCTGTCATCTGTGCAGGTTCAATGGGCTATGATTGAGACAGGCAGGAAATATAGTCCTGGGGAGAACAATGAATGCAGTGAGCCCTCTAGTGTTCAAAAGCAGTGAAGTGTCTGATTAGATTATCAGCTATTTTTTTGTACTACCAACCCTAGCATCAGTGATATCTCACTGCATTAAAGGAATCTATGTGCAAAAACTGGGGAAGTGATTTGTATGTAGTATTAATGTGATCTGATATTTCCACTAAGTGATATGTGACAATGTTATGTAGATCCCTTTAAAGGAAAACGAAAGGCTGAAGTTGTTGCTTGCTGTTATATTATGACAAGTGCAGAATTCCGGTCACTTCTAGTCATACATCTGCATTTTCTCTTGGGTATCACTAATAATGTAAATAAAGAAATAAAGACACCGCATGAAACGTCTTTGAGCGCATCTGAGCGTGCAATAACCAAAGCGGTTATGTAACCCCTGTTGTTGAATCTGCTGCTATGTCAGTGATTATGTAACCCACTTTTGTTAACTATATGCAAATATATGCAAGGTCAGATGATGTTTCATATGGTACAGTTGAAAAACATGGCAGCCTTCAATGTTCAATCAAAACATATACATACAGTATTATGTACTAGTAGTTACAAAAACATTGATTATTTCCATTATTAGTTATGGAGGAAATATATGACTAGAAGTGACAGGAATTATGCACTCGGCAGTAACATTAGGCAAAGATGCCAGCGTTTGGCTCCCTTTTAACATGCAACCTTGACACATGTACGTGTGTATTTGCTCATATTGTAGTCTTCCAAACAGATGAAATATGTATGTATAGTTGTAGGGCACTTGCATGCATTATCAATTCATGCATCCTTGAGAAATGAAAAGACATTTGTCCGAAGCACTTAATTTTTTTTTTCATATTGACTCAAACATACCACTTTCAGTTAAATATGTTGGTGAAGGGCAAATAACTATAATTTGAAACTGTTTTCTTTTCAACCAGCATTTAATACTGTATATCAATTATTTTGATTAAATGCAAAGATCATAAATGGGCAATACAGAGTTGATATCACTTGCCCAACTGGGCAGACATACAATTGTTAACAAACACATATGTTTGTTCTGAAATAAGCTTCAAGTTTGTATCTTAATTGAAAAGGGATTTAATCAACAGATTATTTGTTAAATACTTTTGACTCAAGAGTTTAAAAAATACAATATTCCTGCTCAAAATACCAACCTACTAAATATGATGACACACGCAGTACCCCAGGGTACCGTTGTACCCCGGTATCCCGCGTTATGTAGCGCCATCTTGTGTCCACCCGAAGTACAACCATACCGCAGAGCAATCATGGACGCCGCTGGTATATTGCGTTGTGTATGCAGCGCTTGTATGCACGCTACCCCGGCCGCAAAGAGAGCATTTTGAATGTAAATAAAGCATAACGAAAATAATTTTACACTCTTTGGTACCCCAGTGTACAGCCCTGAAAAATAAATAAATAATTAAACAAAATGGCAGATTTTCATTTGGTACCCCAGGGTACCATTTATGTCACATATCAAAAGGAGCAACTGCAGCATCACATGGGAATTTGGCTATAAAAAGTCTGCACAGTCAATACATTATTCATCAATTTCTAGACAAATATAGACATGTATTACATGTAAGAATACATGCAAGCACCTTGTGACTTTCTCACCTTTTTTTCAGTGCAATCCATCATTAAAAACTCTGCAGGGGGAAAAAAAATTATGTATTTTCTCTGGCTGCATTTCAAGCTTGCCTGCATAAAAATAGCACTCTAAACATTGTTTTGCATTGAACTCTACAAATATATATGCACATTTGCAGGTACTCTTCTATAGCTCTATCTAGATAGGGTGTTCAGGTGATTTTTTTCTTATATAGCTGAGGCTTAATTTCCTCAAAAAGTTGATAGAGTGTAATTTTAGAAGAATAAAACAGTTAAAATTTTGAAAATCGGCCAAAGCGTTCCGGAGTTACAATTTTTTAAAGAATTATTTTTAAGGGAAATTTTTCACACGTGACTTTTTCTTTTATTTCTATTGTTTTACAAACGGCACCATTATGGTACTCTTTGTAAGAGATTTACCATGTATGTTTAAAACATATTAATCAATATCTCTGTGATGCAGGATCCAACAACGATGAAATTTTCTACATATCTCCGCAAGATACAGTAGATTGTGATTCATATTTACTTGACATTATTAATCAGATTTTAAATATGCAAATTTATGCAAATTTATTCAATTATATGGAAAATGGTGCTATCTCTTGAATTTAATGAGTCAGAAATCTAGTTTTCACAAATTTCATGCATATCCTTGCAAGATACAGGAATTTGTAATTCATATTACTTGATCTTAGCGTTAATAATTAAATATGCAAATTTATGCAAATTTATGCAGTTTTTTATGAAAAACGGTGATATCCCTTTAATTAAACGAGTCAGAAATCTAGTTTTCAAAAATTTTGTGCATATCCTTGCAGGATACAGGAATTTGTAATTCATATTACTTCATCTTAGTGTTTAATAATTAAATATGCAAATTTATGCAAATTTATGCGTAATAAACATAAATGTTCATATCTCATGAATGGAATGGGCCAAATGCACTCAGTTTTTGCCAATCAAGTAGTAATATCATAGATTTAAGTATATTATGTAATTGATTACTAAATAGTTACCCATCTTATGTTTTTCTTTGTTTTATGATTTGTTAATGTATTGTATTGTTTTTGCGTAACATACACAAAATAATGTTTATAAATCATGTATTATTTTTTCTTTTACTTCTTGGATATCAAACAGGTAATCAAGTTAATATGACTCAAGAACAAGTGGTTTGAATGTATTTCTTTTGTTCTATATTGTTTTTTTCTTGATTTAAATTGTTTTTCTTTGTTTAATATTGTTTTTCTTTGTCTGTTATTGTTTGGTCTCAACTAACATTCAGATTTCTAACGGTTTTGTCTTCTTAAATTTAATTATGATTATCAGACTTCAACAACATTCACACAGGAGTATACTTATTTATAGTGGCAGTGACACATGAACACACACACACACACAAGAAACCCACACAAACAGACATCTTATATAATATAAAACCGTCAAATTTAATGCAACACCTTTTCTTTATGCATGTTTTCGTCATCTTTTTATGACCTTTTTGTTACATCTATTTTAATGTTTAATAATTACAAGGATTGTGTCAATGTTTTCCTTGATTCATTGGTTGTTCTTTTGTTCATTTTCTTATTCACTGTTGCATATTTAATTGTTCTTGTTTCACTTCATAATTCTTTACTTATTTAATTGCAAATGTTGCTTTGATTTGTCCCCCCTTCAAAATCTAGTTTTATATTCATCATTCTTAAGAATTATTTTACTGAACTTTTATAACAGATTGTTTATTTGTTGAAAGTGTTTTGACATGCTTGATTAAATCGCAATACATTTGTTTTGATATTTTGGTTGTTTCCCATCAAATGAAAAGAGGGGAGATGCATCATCTTTCTTCATGACAGATCAATGGGATGTCTCCTCGATGCCTTGTCCTTCAAGACTATTATTTCATGTCGATTTGTCCTCTCTCTTACGTGTTGCATCAAAAATAACTGTTTCTGATTAACATTTCCTCTGCTCTGCCTCATCATCTTCATGTTCGCAGCTCAGTGTCCAACATCTAAAGATTCATAAAATCAGAACAAATTGATTTTTTATAAGAAAAATAACAAAGGCGATCTAAACTTTGTGAACAAAGTACAAACAAAAAACCCATCTCAAGTTGTCTAAACCATATTTTGAAGAATATACACAACTTGTTTACAAGTCAGCGTGACTGACACACTTCAAAAGTCAAAATTCATGACGCAAACTTACGACATGGACAAATCTAGCATGGCCATGGCAACACCAAAAAAGGAAGACATTATTTGTATACTATTTAGTTACAAATCCCTTTACTTTTTCTGCATACGATTTATTAAAAAAATAGTATCAAGGACAAGAAAAATAAATATTCAAGCCCAAAGCATTTCTTTATTATCCAGTAAATGCGTAATATTCCAGTCTAAAGCTACACTTTATTGAACGAAGAAGAAGAAGAAATAGCCGACAAATTCACATTCACATTCACATTCACCGACACAATAATGAACGTACGGGACTGGGATTTTCGAGACGGGGATCACGTCAAAATCGAAACTATTATCGAGTTTTAGCCCCTAAAATCGTATTATTTGCGATGTTCATACATTGGAAAATAGTTTGATTACAATTGTAATACGTACCCTGATGTCTTAGTCCTACAAAATATTCACAAACTAAAAAAATACCGAGTTTGACTCGATAATATTCTGTCAAAATCATACTGTTTACACAATGTTGGTCCGGAATGTACCATAACTTCTTGGACATTAGTTAATAATTATACTTTATTTGGGGGTTGTTTTTTTCATTATTTTACATCGGAGCTTTGAAATATAGTTAAAGATATTATTTCTATGATTACCAATCAATTAAATTACGTCAAAGACCCTCGATTTGCGGACAATTTTTAACTATGTTCGCTTCTTCCGCGATAGATAACATTAACACCCCTACGTGAGAAATGTAGTTGCCCATAGGTCCGATGTCAAACCGAGCGGTCCTTTCAAAGCCAGCTCGGGGCGGAGAACAAATTTGATCGATTTTTTAAAGAATCTGGCCTTACTAATTGTATTTTCCGGGCTTCAAATTTGATAAAATATCGACAACCAATACATTTTCGGAATAAGCAGACTTTATATTTTCATACTTACTAACCTAAGTTGGGTGCAGATTACGGGAAAATGATGTAATCGTAGCTTTTAAAACTTCATGGCATTTTTTTGTCAGTTCTCTTTGAGCTACAAAAACTTAGGTTACATCGGCATGAAGGGCACTGTGTCGGCTTCAATCGGGTATATTCGGATAATTTTTTTCGAGAAAGATCTAGCCCGGAAAAGAGGAGAGAGGAGGAGAAGTTTTAGCGATGTTTTCCGAAAAGTACGATATTGCGGTCACTTGAATGAACATGTTTTCCCAGCGGCGTGACATGCCTATAGCGAAATCAACAAATGGATAGATTTCGGGTACCCGGGACTCGCCCGAAAAATTATCGCGAGTCCCGGGTAACCCGAAATCGACAGCACTAATAAAGGTACAATGTACATCCTTGACAATTTGTTATGATACCTCCGAGAATTACAAGTTCATTGTCTTGTTTACAGGAATGTGGTGTGAAATGCACATATCATAAAGCCATGCTTCAGGCTTCCAAAAACGTGCCATAAAATGTTTACAAGCGTGCACCAAACAGGATGATGGTTAGTGGTGGGTCTACACTCATTTTCAAGGAAATAATTGATTTTTAATTTGTGGGGGCTACTTTTTCAATCTGATGGATATCACAAAATATTTCCCATAATACCCTATAGATGGTAATTTAAGGGGGTCCCTACTCATTTCAGGGGGCGTTTTTGAAAATTAGGGGGCAAAGTCGCCCTCAGCCCCCGTGTATCACATACCCTGCTCATTTGGTCCGCTACATGATGCCTGTGACTTCCATTTCTACAACTCCTAACTTACAGTAGGATCGATCAACCCCCCTCCTTAAAGTCCCTTACAGAAATCTAAGTGTGTTGCAGGCTACCCACTAGCTTGCAGCTAGCTAGCGGCAAGCTTAATAGGCGATCTCTGCTAAAATTAAGCTTGCAAAATATATCTGCACGCTAATGACATGCTTGAAATCTGCTGCCCCTAAGTTCTATTTATCGATGCCCCTACAATGTACATTATATAACCATAATCCAAACCCTTAAAAATATCCCTTAACCAGAAATCTTAACCCTTAGGCTTAACCTCTTAATTCAGAATTTGTAGTTTTGCTAGAAGATAAAACAGTCCGAGCAGACCAAATGGGTGTAGACCAAGCGGTAAGTTACCCTTCCACACCCAAGAATCTTGCGTGACTGTCACACCCACACATGAGTCTGCCTGAATCTGAAGATACAACGCTTTTCTTCAATTCTCAAACATTTTTTTTTTAGTTTAAGTCACATTCACTGTAAACAACAAATGAAGGGTTCATATACAAAATGTACAAAAAATTACAACAATTGTGTCCTTTTTAGATAAATGATCTCACGATTTATTAAATATAATATGATCCATCAAATGATACTTGCTGTAACTGATTTTGTATTAAGACATATATAGTTTAGCAAATATCTTTATTGTTTTTCAGCAGTCAAACTACAATTATCTTGAATCAATTGGTAAAAATGTTATTAGTTCTTGCATATACAGTAATACATGAACCCTTCAAATTAAAATTGGGCCCTACAGGAATTGACAGTTTGAACAAGCTATTCAAAATTCACAATTGCTTTTGATCTAGAAAGACTTATATTACACGGAGGTCTGAGAAAATGACAAATTACACGAAAATACCAAAAGCACTGAAGCAACTGAAAACGAGTTAATAATTCATAGACCATACACGTACACTGGAGAGAAACCCATCCAAACTACCAAAGACTGGCTCTCTCTACATTAAGTGTACTATTGAAATTGGAATTACAATGTACAGGAAGTTCTGTAAGTTGATAACAATTATAAAGCAAACTTTGTAACATGGCAAATTGATTACTCTTTTAAGATGAAATATAAACATTATTTTGTAAGCAAACACATGTATGCTGATAAATGTACTATAAAGTTTTCATAAATTCACAAATTAAAATTTAGTTTATACAACAAAAGTATAAAAAAAAACTATAACAAAAATAGATAATAACATTTATAAAGTTTCTGATGGAAGTTGAGACACAAAGTTTATAATTGGGTCAGTGTGTACCAAGGAACAAAAAAGTACATGAATTGCAAACATTCATGGAGAGACGTCACTATATTAGCGCTACTGTAAAGAGAAATTTAGGAAAGCCGTGCAGTAAAGTTGCACAGTGACATTTGTACAGCAAATGTCCGACCAGGATATTCAAGTTCAAAGTACATTGGACAATGAATGAGTGTAAACAGGGCTACTATGTATACCTCGTTTCATATACCTCGCTGCATAAATGGGAGACTTGTGCAAATTTGTTTTCCCTGTTTATTTGGAACACTTTCTTACATCTCTGCAATGGGAGAGTTTGCCTACTCAATATTTATTAGGGACTGGTTTTATTTAAACAGCATGATATGACATGTCTAAAAATCCTGTTTCATTTGAAAATCCTCAGAATATTAGTCTTCTAACAGGCTGATAGGGATAATTTTGTTGGAACTATCTTTATCTACATGTACATGTACACCTATGCTAAAAAAGTAACCCTTGTTTTTGCCTGGTGGCTCAGTCGGGCAAGTAAAAACAAGATTGTTTAACTTTTACTGGCCCGAAATCTGAATCTGGTAGCCTAAAACAAAGAAAACATGAACAACTTTGTTATGTGGTTGCCCATTTGGGCCAGTGGAAAAAAGCATCAATGGAATTTGGTGGCCCAAAGAGATCTATCTTTGTGGCCCCATCAGTGGGCTGAGCTAATTTCGAGTATAATTGAGCCTGAAGTATACAGTACAGTACTAGTATCAATTCTATTTTGTGAACAAAGGAAACTTACCAGAAATAAATTGAATAAATGTAATTCATGAGCAAAGAAAATGGGCTTCACTGGGAATCAAAGCTGTGACGTCCGGATTGCTAGACTGGTGCTCAACCATCGAGCCACAAAGACTAATTAAATTTCTTCATTCATACATGCATTTTCCATACAATATATCTTTCAGAGCAATCAAAATTGGAACATGCAATATTTTAGATTGATTCCAGTCACAATCATAATTATTCAATTTAAAAAAATGATCACTGTATAAGGAATTATAATAATCCGCACAGTACATGTATGTCTATTACATTGAGATGTTCCAGACCAATATGTATTATTATTATTGTGGCATTGAATTTTGTGAGATAATTACAAAGCCTGAAATGTCACAGGTTACCATAATTTTGCAATCAAATTTCAAACGGCCAGAGAAAGTAACTTCATGGCCGAAATTATGCAAGTTTATTCATGACGATATATTAAATGTAGCCTTGGGGTACATTTTATATTTACTCTTTTAAATGAATACTTATAATGTGAAATTATGAATTTTGAATGGCACATTATTTCATTTAAGGCACAAGCACACATCTCTCATTTGAACAATTCAAGGACAGTTGTTGTTGGACCGGTATTATTAACTTTTGTTGCAAATAACTTGTTTTCTCCTAAAGGTCACGTATAAAGAGTCTCCTAATATATGCCAGGGTGACTTTGCAATTTGGATTTTAAAAAACTTGTCTGGTGCCTAGCTACATGTAGATTCTAGAAGTTAGATGAGATTAACAAATATGAAATTCCATTGTGGGATTGTTTTCATGCTCAGTTGCCTGATCGGGCAAGCAAACTAGACAATTTATTAAATGTTACTTGTCCATCACCAATTTTACTTGCCCTGGGCAAGCGGGCAAGTGCTAGTGTTGAGTTCTGAATTGATCATCAATATACGAGCTGATCATAATCTCTCAGCATGTGCAATGAATTAGCAAAGTAATAGTAATTGCTTGGTACAATGGCGTTAACACCTGTTGCACCAGAATGAATGTACATAATTAGGAGCATTTTCACACTGGTAATTGCAATCATGATTGGAATTATGTTTACAATCACGGTGATTCTGTACATAATGAATGTACATAATTAGGAACATTTTCACACTGGTAATTGCAATCATGATTGGAGTTATGTTTACAATCACGGTAATTCTGTTGCCTTGCTTTCACACTACGAAAAAAAAATTGTGATTACAATCAGTTTCTAGAGACGTACCCGTCAATCAAACAAGGAGAACACTAGTACTACGCTGCATGACTGCATTCAAAGCGAAGAGCGCCCCCGTTTATTGGTGGAAGTGCATGTAAGGTCACGTAAGCTCCGCTTCCCAAATCATGTTTTGGAGGTCAAGCCGTTCACAGTACCGATTCGCACTGTGATTTGAGTGAATCATGATTTGAAAACACCTCTGGACCATGATTTGAGTTCCGCGATTCGTGATTCCAATTAGTGTTCACACCCTCAAAAATAGCGTGATTGGAGTGAAAAATAACTCAAATCATGATTGAAATCACGCATATTCGCCAATGTGAAAAGGCTCTAAGAGAAATCAACACATGTTTGTAATGCTCATCAAAGCTCATTGACTGCTGTATCGATTGCAGATGTGTTGTTTACTGAGTAATCAGAGAAGGATAATTATTAATTGGTATAATGAGACAACACTTGACTAAAAACCTGTTAAGTGTTAAGTATGTGTGTGAAATTTAGGGTTAACAGAATCTAGTAACTTTGTTGACATGTGCAAATGTGATGAATATTTGATAAAATGTCCACTGAATAATTTCACGTTAAATAGATATTATATGGCCAAGTATTGAGCAAAATTGAAAAGGGATATTCACTTGTAACTCATTGCACTGACTTTGTACACAGTTATAACTTTCCAGTAAAATCGTAAAAAACCTTTATAACGCCAGGGAAAAATAAAAAAACCTGTTGGACATGCAATTGGTGTACAACAAGGCATGAGAAAACCAAGTGCTAGATCTAAGTAAGAGCCCTTTCACACACAGGCCAAATCGTGATTGCAATCATGATTGCAATCATGTTTACAATCACAGTGATTCTGTTGTCAACCTTTTACACAAGGAAAAAGACTTTGCGTAAGCCGTGATTAGAATCGCGATTCTGGAGACGTGTTTCTGTGTACCTGTCAATCAAACAAGGAGAGCGCTAGTACTACACTGCATGCACTGCACTCGAAGCGATTAGTAATGTCACGTACGTAAGCTCCGCCTCCAAAATTGTGTTTTGGAGGTCAAGCCGTTCACACGAGAGATTCGCACCGTGATTTGAGTGAATCGTGATTAGAAAACACCTCCGGACCACGATTAGAGTTTCGCGATTTGTGATTCTAGTTTGCTTTCACATGCACGGACAAAAAATACCGTGATTGGAGCGAAAAATTATTCCAATCGTGATTGCAATCACGATTTGGGCCGTTTATGAAAGGGCTCTAAGATTTATGGATTAGGTCAATGTAAATAAGTACTACAATGTAGATCCCTTTAAAGATGAATAACAGTTTTGAGAAAAGTTACAGAAAACATTTATAATTGATCAATATTGTTGAATAAGTATCTAAAAAGGCCTGGGGACAAGCCCGTATAGCAACCGCACGTGGTCAAATTGCATGTAGCGTATGCACGATTCCGCGTTGGCGATATCTATCCGCAACAGATCAATTTATAATTTTGCAAATTTATATATCAATTAGTAGGCGGTTTCTTGGCCAAATTTGTATAATCCCATATAACTATATATTCTTTCACATGGTTGGTAAATAAGAGCGTACATTTCATTTTTAGGGGTGGGGCGTTTCCCACTACTGTCATTCACCTTTAAAGAAGTTGTTATTTTGGTGGCCCAGGGGCCAGGGACAAAAGGAAAGTGCTCATTTGAAACCCTGTGTAAAATAATTGGTAATTTATTATGTTAGTACTTGAGTCAATTGTGACAGACAATACTTAACCGATTGACTGCAAGTGTGTTGAATGACTGGGGTAATAAAATGATCATTGTAAAGCGCTAATACCTGTAGATGATGATCAATCATATTAGGCGCTATATAGATCAAGTATATCGTCGGGTGAGAGCGAGGAGGGCGTTAAGTCAGTTTTGGGCTAAACATTTGTAGATCAAAGATTCATTTGCGCAATGCCAAATTTTCAGTTTAAAATTGTATAAATTTATAATTTTTAAAATATCTATCGACCATCAAGGAGAGTTACATTTAGTTCTTCTATACAGGGCTACACAACTTATCTCTGAAATGTCAGAAAGGGTGATTTAGCGCCCTTCTTTTCCTCACCCACCGATATTATTATCATAATTAATTGTAGGCCATCGATCACCAGCTTTCCGCAGCATCATAATTGATGGTACTTATATAATTAGCTGGTATGTTTACATCGATAATGCACAGGTATACTCTAGATTAAAAAGTCATTCACCCTTTCAGCTGCCATTACTTCCTGCACTTTGCAAAATTAAAACGGCAATTGTATGCTTATCCAATATTTTAAGTCGGCCTGGATTTGTTGTATGTGGGATTTTCAGCAGTTTGCCAAATTGCCTTGCATCTACATAATTTTTGCCTAAAAATAATATTCCCTCAATAAAGTAGTACAGCCCCAGGCCAGTTATAAGGCAAAATGTAATTTATATCACGGAGTATTGGTATAATTCACTTATTATTTATGCTTCTTCAAGAAAATATAGTTTACTTTCTAAATAAGTTTCAGAATTGATATAAATTTGATATTTCCTAATTCCAAATCACACTTTTCTATTTCACTTAAACTTAAATACACAGGCTCATAATAAGGCAATATAAATTGTATACTACAGTACAGAACCTAAAAACAGATATATTCTGAAATTTACAATTTTCAGAGTTGAAATTAACCTGTTCCCAACTACTGTAGCCTACATTTAGATTTTACAACCCCCACAGAGTTAACATAGGATCCACCAAGACCACCAGGTTCACGTAAGCAATGGGTTTTTAATTTTTTCTATATTTCCATTTCATTAATATAATAGCTTTCCCTTTCACTGACCCAATTACATGTACATGTACTGAAGAGTGCAGTTTGAACTTCCTTCCAGTTGATATCATCATTTCCTGAGTCCTTGGAAGTTGTAACATGTTGCAGAGATATTTACATAATACATGTATATTATGTACAGTGGTGTAGCTCTACGGAGGCATGCTGCCCCCCCCCCCCCCCCCCATATCAACCCAACTCCAAAATCCAATGGGAATATACATGTACATAGGAGGCCTTGGAAGTTGTAACATGATGCAATGTTTGTATCGTACAGCGGTGTAACTACCAGGGCATGGGGGAATTGTTCCCCTCCACCAACCCCTCCCCCCCCCCCCCCCATGAATCAATGAAAATAACAATAACAAAACAATAAGGGAACAATTTACAATCATGCTGGCTTCCTTCAATTTGATCTCATAATTTCCAGAGTCTTTGGAAGTTATAATGTAATACTGTACATGTATAAAATAATGTAAATACTGTACAGTGACCAATCTACAAAAGGGCATGGGGGCATTTGCACCCCTCCCCCCTCCAACTCCCCCCCCCCCCCCATGAATCAATGAAAATAACAATAAAAAACAATAAGGGAACAATACAATCATGATGGCTTCCTTCCATTTGATCTCATGCGATTTCCTGAGTCCTGGGAAGTTGTAAAATGATGCAGAAATGTTTGTACTATACAGTGGTATCATAGACAAAAGGGCATGGGGGCATGTGCAGATTGTGCTCCCCTTCATGCCCCCTCCCTCCCCCCGCCCCCCCCCCCCCCCCACCCGACCCCTTTCAAAATGATCTATAACTTCCGGAGTCCTTGGAAATTGTAACATGATATCGCATATATATGCCTGCAGACATTTACATGTTGATTATTGTTATTCATTGATCATAATGTACTTTCCAAATACATATTTCATAATCAACGCTCGACATTAACGCTTGCCCGATTGCCCGGGGCAAGTAAAAATTCTTGTCGGGCAAGTAAAATGTCATAAATGGTCTATGTTAGTTGCCCGATCGGGCAACTATAAAACTACACAACTACGGAAATAATTCCGACTTATTTATCGTCCGTCGAAGTTATAAATTAGCGCAAATTACGGCACTCATTTCGACTGTTTATCGTCCGCGATTAAGCTTTAAAACTTATAAAAAGCCGCTCGTAACTTTGTTCGCTAATTTTAAGAAGATGATAACGATATTTCCAGATTAGTTTGACATCGCTTTATCGGCAATCATTTTGATATTGCCTGCTCTTATTTTGCGATGATGAAAACAAAGTTTCAGATTTCTTTTGCGTCATATTCTCGTAGCGCATTATCGTAACTTTGTTCGCTAATTTCAAGAAGATGATAACGATATTTCCAGATTAGTTTGACATCGCTTTATCGGCAATCATTTTGATATTGCCTGCTCTTATTTTGCGATGATGAAAACGAAGTTTCAGATTTCTTTTGCGTCATATTCTCGTAGCGCATTATCGTAACTTTGTTCGCTAATTTCAAGAAGATGATAACGATATTTCCAGATTAGTTTGACATCGCTTTATCGGCAATCATTTTGATATTGCCTGCTCTTATTTTGCGATGATAAAAACAAAGTTTCAGATTTATTTTGCGTCATATTCTCTAAGCGCATTATCGTAACTTTGTTCGCTAATTTCAAGAAGATGATAACGATATTTCCAGATTAGTTTGACATCGCTTTATCGGCAATCATTTTGATATTGCCTGCTCTTATTTTGCGATGATAAAAACAAAGTTTCAGATTTATTTTGCGTCATATTCTCGTAGCGCATTATCGTAACTTTGTTCGCTAATTTCAAGAAGATGATAACGATATTTCCAGATTAGTTTGACATCGCTTTATCGGCAATCATTTTGATATTGCCTGCTCTTATTTTGCGATGATGAAAACGAAGTTTCAGATTTCTTTTGCGTCATATTCTCGTAGCGCATTATCGTAACTTTGTTCGCTAATTTCAAGAAGATGATAACGATATTTCCAGATTAGTTTGACATCGCTTTATCGGCAATCATTTTGATATTGCCTGCTCTTATTTTGCGATGATGAAAACGAAGTTTCAGATTTCTTTTGCGTCATATTCTCGTAGCGCATTATCGTAACTTTGTTCGCTAATTTCAAGAAGATGATAACGATATTTCCAGATTAGTTTGACATCGCTTTATCGGCAATCATTTTGATATTGCCTGCTCTTATTTTGCGATGATAAAAACAAAGTTTCAGATTTATTTTGCGTCATATTCTCTAAGCGCATTATCGTAACTTTGTTCGCTAATTTCAAGAAGATGATAACGATATTTCCAGATTAGTTTGACATCGCTTTATCGGCAATCATTTTGATATTGCCTGCTCTTATTTTGCGATGATAAAAACAAAGTTTCAGATTTATTTTGCGTCATATTCTCTAAGCGCATTATCGTAACTTTGTTCGCTAATTTCAAGAAGATGATAACGATATTTCCAGATTAGTTTGACATCGCTTTATCGGCAATCATTTTGATATTGCCTGCTCTTATTTTGCGATGATAAAAACAAAGTTTCAGATTTATTTTGCATCATATTCTCGAAGCGCATTATCGTAACTTTGTTCGCTAATTTCAAGAAGATGATAACGATATTTCCAGATTAGTTTGACATCGCTTTATCGGCAATCATTTTGATATTGCCTGCTCTTATTTTGCGATGATGAAAACGAAGTTTCAGATTTCTTTTGCGTCATATTCTCGTAGCGCATTATCGTAACTTTGTTCGCTAATTTCAAGAAGATGATAACGATATTTCCAGATTAGTTTGACATCGCTTTATCGGCAATCATTTTGATATTGCCTGCTCTTATTTTGCGATGATGAAAACGAAGTTTCAGATTTCTTTTGCGTCATATTCTCGTAGCGCATTATCGTAACTTTGTTCGCTAATTTCAAGAAGATGATAACGATATTTCCAGATTAGTTTGACATCGCTTTATCGGCAATCATTTTGATATTGCCTGCTCTTATTTTGCGATGATGAAAACGAAGTTTAAAGATTTATTTTGCGTCATATTCTCGAAGCGCATTATCGTAACTTTGTTCGCTAATTTCAAGAAGATGATATCGATATTTCTAGATTAGTTTGACATCACTTTATCGGCAATCATTTTGATATTGCCTGCTCTTATTTTGCGATGATGAAAACAAAGTTTCAGATTTATTTTGCGTCATATTCTCGAAGCGCATTATCGTAACTTTGTTCGCTAATTTCAAGAAGATGATAACGATATTTCCAGATTAGTTTGACATCGCTTTATCGGCAATCATTTTGATATTGCCTGCTCTTATTTTGCGATGATGAAAACGAAGTTTCAGATTTATTTTGCGTCATATTCTCGAAGCGCATTATCGTAACTTTGTTCGCTAATTTCAAGAAGATGATAACGATATTTCCAGATTAGTTTGACATCGCTTTATCGGCAATCATTTTGATATTGCCTGCTCTTATTTTGCGATGATGAAAACGAAGTTTCAGATTTATTTTGCGTCATATTCTCGAAGCGCATTATCGTAACTTTGTTCGCTAATTTCAAAAAGATTAGTTTAACATCGCTTTATCGGCAATCATTTTGAAATTGCCTGCTCTCATTTTGCGATGATAAAACTGATGTTTTAGTAATCCGGCAGACAATACATGTCATGAGTCGACATAAATGCCGTGATTTTACCGTTTTCGTTCTCAAATAGAAGCCAAAACGTTTTGAATATTAGTCAATAAAATTATCATCGTCATCATGCTTATTTAATAAGTCCGACAGAAGACAAATCAGTCGAAATGAATGCCAAAATGTTACTGATTGCGTTATCCAAATGATGCGAAAACATTTTGATTATTACTTAATATAATCATCATTGAAAGTATGCTTATTTAATAAGTCCGACAGACGATAAATGAGACGAAATAAATACCAGAATGTTACTGCTTGCTGTAATTTTACCAATGGGGTTCTCAAAATGTAGCGATAACGTATTTCTTCAGACCTCAGTAACTTATAACATGAAATTATCATATATTTGTAAGAACATGATAATTGTTATGTTTTTCTTTGTTTTTCATTTTCGGGCAAGTAAGTTTTCTATTCGGGCAAGTAAAATTTGAAAAAACCTGATTTTACTTGCCCGACTGGGCAAGTGGAAAAAAAAGTTAGTGTGGAGCATTGTCATAATACAAAGTTTGTATACATTTTAATAAAATGTTCAACATTTAACTAAATCAATACTCGCTATATACTAAGTGTCCTTCAGACCAACCTGATTTCATTGCTATTTTTAAATTGCTATACATCAGAAAGGTCGCAGTGGAGGGGGGGGGAATATCAGGTGAAATGAGCAAAATTACTTTTTTCTTTTTTTTCCAAACAATTTTTTTCTCTTTTATTGTGCAGATTGACACTGATGAGACATACCATACTCCTGCAAAATACATTATACTTATTGGAGGAGAATTTTATTTGGAATACAATCATTAGATGTCACCTTTCACATGCACATGGCAAGTTAATACCACTGATATTTTGCTTGTCTGAAAGGTTTCTAGAGTTTACACAAGGGCAGGTGCTTCACACCATTAGACAACTGATAAATCTCGAAAGGGTACACAAAATTGAAAAGTGTCACCCCCAAACAAACAAAAAGGGGGGGCATAAATAATGCAGGCAGGTGACATGAATTTTATGAAAAATGAATTGACATTTGACTATTGGAGTTCGCCGCGTTAGCGGCATACATTTATGGAGTAGATCCCCAGTTCTAACCATATTATTGATCTACATGTATGAATGGATCAGCTAGGAGATACAGGTTTTTTTGTAATTATCAAGAGACAATTTTTACAAATGAACTTGTCACATATTGCTTTGTGCTGCTTCTTTTTGAGTGCTCCCCACACAGTGGCGTAGCGACCATGGGGAGGGGGGGGGGGGGCATGGGGGGGGGGGCATGAGGGGCATGTGCCTCCCAATAATTTGAAGAAAAAAAACAATAGGAAACAATTATAAGGGGATATTTTTGGAAAACATAATTTAGAAATACATTTAGGTGTGCCCCCCAATAGTTTTGCCCCCCCCCCCCCCCCCCCCCATCAGTCCAACCATGCTACATCACTGTCCCCACATGTTCATTCCTGTATACAACATGGATTAATTTTATAGGGTGCATCAACTATCATTGTAATTTTAATTGGTTCAACTTCTCTTCCTCCGTTACAAGGGCCCCACTGCAGTTAAAGAGATACAATCAATTGTAAGTCAGAACATTTGCGCATTTCAACTAATCAGATTTGTGCATATATTTAGAACACATGATCTGACTTACATTTCATTGGCACTTACAATCGTTACATATATTTCTGTCTGCAACGGACCCTTAGTCTTTCCCATTCCCTGCCTATAGATGCACATAATGTGTTGTTATTTAAAGGCAAATGCCAGTAGTGGGAAACACCCCACACACAAAAAATGAAATGTACGCTCTTATTACCAATCATGTGAAAGAATATGTTTTTACTAATACGGGATGATAAAAATTTGGCCTGGAAATCGCCTACTAAGTACCAATTGATATATTTGGTAAATTATAAAAACTCATTTACTGTAAATTGATATCGCCGACGGTTGTATGTTGATATGCACCCTCGTGCGCTGCGTTTCGCACAAGCGTATCGCACGAGCGTATCACACGAACAAGCGTAGACGGGCCAAACTGACGGTGAATTTAGGCTCAATGTCGGCGGCTTTCATTAACGTTTTAACTGATATTTCTGCATTTAACAATACTAAGGTTTGGATTTTCCACACACGCCACTTTTTATGCTATTTCAACAATACTGATCAATTAGTTTGGCCAATAAAGTTATTTCCGATAATTTTCCCAAAACGAGCATTTGGCTTTAACCTATTTCATATATCCGGCCAAAAGCATGACAATGCATGTGCATGAATACACCTTTAAATAGGAGCCATTTTTCATTCAACAATCTATTCTTGTTTGGTTACAATAATTCCCTACCATACAGTAGATAATTGCCATGAATTGGACCCTACCGAGTTCTTCTCCATTCATACCGTTTTTTGTCATAGATCTCCAGCAAAGCTGTCCAAGGTTGCATACATAATATTTAAATGGACGTTATATGGCCGAGTAATGAGCAAAAATGCAAAGTGATATTCACTAACTCATTGCACCCACTTTGTAGTGTACGGTTTCGTGGTCCAGTGGATAATTTAACATCTGAACACTTCAATCGTAAATATCTTTTTAACGAAAGGGAAATTTGAAAAAACCGAAACACGCCCCATGCTTTTATTGTTAATACGAATACAAGAAGGTATGAAGGAACTGCTACAATTCCAATTAGATTTTGAGGATTTGGACAATAAATTACTAAGTCCCTTTTAACAAAATGGACATTCCACGTAAGCTTTGAGGATTTCGACAATGTAACTACATGTAGTGATTTGGATTTGAACTTTATACATGTGTAAAGAATTTTTCTAAAAGTGATATAAATTTGAGACTGCAATCATATTATTACTGTAAGTTTCTTCTGAATGGTATGTGATATTTTTTATATTATAAAAATAATGTGTTTATTACTATTGAAAAAAGGGAAAAATTGATGTCAGATTTTATCCTTCATCTTTCATGCAAAGTATACAATTGGATACTATGAGTGATCAAAGTACCCAACTTTGGGTAAGTACTAAGTGAATTTCATGTGCTATAAACCGGGGTGACTTTGGCCAGTTTTTAAGAAAGATGTTTTTTCATCAAGGCTCACTTTATACTTTTTAAACAAATTTTGGATATTTTACACTACCTTAAATAGATAAGAATGTATATTTTTAAAATAAGAAATGTATTCAAGTAGTACATGTAAGTGAGGCTCGAATCCCTCGATGAAACATCTTTCGAAGAAAAAATGGCCAAAGTCACCCCGGTTTACGGTAGGGAAAAGCTTTTACAGCTCATTCCAAGACAAGAACTTTAAAGATAGATCTATCTAGACCAAGCTAGCAGGCATTTTGGCATCAACCCATGATACAGATTCTGCCTCTATATTGTATAACCATTGATGTGTATAATCTATTAATAAATGTCCAATTATTTATAGGCCATCAAGAAATGGTGTGAGATTCCATGAATTTATGAATAACCTGAATGTTGAATGATGAGTTTTGCAGGCTTCTACCCCGCACAGTAGCTGGTAGGCTTAGCCCAGTAATAAGCAGTGCATGATTGTATAAACCTTTTTATAAGGGGTCTAGTAACTTTTACTGCAACCTGGATCGGGTGGCACCAAATAGAACAAGACATTACATGTACAACCGGTATACAGTAGTAAGCAAAACCCTGCACTTGTCGGTAATTCATGTTTTGAAGAAATCGGCATTTTAAGTTCACATACAGTAGTGTGTTTAAAAGACTTGTAAAATTGAAACAATCATATCTTCGCCAATTATTGACCAATTTGTTAGAACAAAGCATCAAATGAAAGCTTGCGATAAGGCCTTTCTAATGGCATGAAAATCTACATTTTGATTTTTACCGACAAGTACAGGGTGTTGTTATAGCTGGTCACATACATGTATATGGTTACACATATTCAGGCCAGTGTAATTTAGTATCACCTGTTAACTGTGTTAACAGTTTTACATTGTAAACCCATTCAAGACTGATCAATACATTTTGCTATACCATGCATTCTCCATAGACCCCAGCCCTTGTATCTTTGGGACGAGTCGGGTTGAAATAAGAAAGATGTCAGAGCATAATTTACAACTTACTTTATTTGTGAGCTCAATGTTTCCCCAAAATGTAGGCATTCCACAGACAAGTGGACGTGAATAATCCAAAATAGTGTACTCTTTCCAAATTTGATTTCATTTCATATATTGTGTTGTTTTTTTTTACTACAAATTAAACCCTGTCTTAACTGAGAGAAATAGACCTTAACCGAGCAAGCGACATTTGGATAAGAAACAGTAGGGGGGTCTGGTCGTAAAACATGCACACAAAACCTTTGTCTATGATGTCAAATGATATGTAGTTTTAGTGAATAACAAACAGTTTCCTTATCCCCCACTAGGGTTAGCTGGGGGGGGGGGGGTGTGGGGGGGGGGGGGGGGTATTTGTCCCTATTCTGGTATCCTATTCCGGGGCGTATACATAGTAACTACCTCAAAGATAGTTTTTTTTTTTTCAAACACACACTCAATCACCATGCACCATATACAATAATCTAAAATCAATAACGTTACACCAGAGAGCTTCCCAACTCTCTGGTTACACTGTGTGTGCACCCATCCATTCAAGTTAAAGTTACCTTTTCTTAAACTTTTTTAATTGAGTAGACATGAACAATGGCCATGTATTTTACCTTTGAACTATGCAGCCAGCCCCATGCAGGGCTGTATAAACCCATTTGCCTGCTTGTCAGTAGGGAAGTTCTTGAAAATAATCCAAATTTGTTACAATTATAAAAAAGCGCTTGCATTTTCCAGGATTATGAGAATGAAATAGTATCGGCAGCATCTACACTGACCACTTTTTATTTTCATATTACAATGTACACAAGTGCAATTAAATCAGTTGAAAAATTGAATGTTATTATTGCAATGTTTCAATATTTTCTTAGACTTTGCAATTGGGTATACATACACATATATACATACATGTCTAGACTTTATAATATGTACACATGATTACAAAGCTTAATTCAATCATTTATGCTGAAATGCTAGCATACTGAAGAGCTCTTGTTCCAATTTGTATACAAATCAAATCTAATCAAATGAACAAGCCATTATAAGCCATTAAAAGACAAAAAAAAAATTCTGATAAATTTCTTACCTTCTTCTTCACCCCCTCCTCCGCCACTCTGACCATCCGGGACATACATTGCCGATGACGTTTAGAAGATAAAACCAGCAACGCGGAAAAACTGCTTTTCGTAAATTATCAATTTGTCTTGAACATCCGTTTGCTGACAATCCTGATTCACATCACTGCATTTCCCAAAATATCGTTTGCATCCTATTCGGAGTCGGGTCTAGATAATTAAACGATGTGGAAAAAAGCTTTAATTCTAGTAAATCAATTTGTCTCTGATCCGTTTGTTGGCAATCCTCACAGCATTGCCTTTTCAATAAGCGAGGTTTGCATCCAATTCAGGCCTGAATAAAGCAGGCAAATAATCACATTCTTGTTTTTTTAATAGTAACTGCATCACCGAATAACAATATCATTTGCACATTCCTCGCAAAATTTCACTTGGTATCCAATCCTGTAGTATCAATAATCCTCAATCCCATGGCAACGCATTGCTTCGAAATTTTAAAAGTCTGAATTTGTTTATTAATTATAAATTTATAATCAAGATTGATGTTCCATCGTAGCCATTCACAAATGGCAAAACTGGAAAGCAAATTTACAATTACTTCAATATAGACCTATTAATAATATTTCCACTCCAAATTGAGACTGTAAATTCCATTCATGGACATGAAAGGAATTATTAGCATAAATTAATCAGATTCCTGAATATGTAAAATTAATTGCCAGGCTGGCCTAGAAGATCCGGAAAGTTTAATTTTGAATCCAAACAACCTTTCATCCTCGACCTCATCTCAGTTAAACATGTAGTCCTGAGTAGTACATCACTTCTTTGGATGAATAAGTTGCACCTCACACTATACTGCCATCAAAAACATTTCAGAAATTCCATTGAAGATAAAAATTCATCTCTTTCGTTGCATCTTTCTTGCATTATCATTCTCACCGGAAAAGTAGAACGTAGCTCTACAGTACCGAATGTCCACAGCACTGCATGCTGTGTCAATAAGTTATCAGGAAGATAGTATGACTTCCATCACCCCAGCAGGAGAGAATCGGCCGTTACCCTGGTAAATACAACAAAAAAACAGAAGGCGAAAAATATTACATTATGGTTATAAATGAGAACTTGTAGACTACATGTATGTACCCAGAACTCAAATTTATTTGCATATAACAGTACTTATGCATTTACTCCTTCGGAATATAACATGGAAATAAAACAAGGGACTAGATTATGTATTAGCTTAGAAATATACGGAGAGATTGTTAATAACATTAATAATAACATTTTATCACTTGTTAGAAATTCCTGATTCAAAATTGTAATAAACTAAAACAATCATTTATAATAATGTATGTTTAAGACAGCTAGCCCCATGCTTTGCTTTAACTGTTTGGCATTCTCTACCAAATTGTGCCCAATCAATAGATGCAATTTGTAACGAGCATCCGTTCTGTGGGCACGCTTTGGTAGAGAATGCCAACATTTCTTATTTAAATAAAGACATCTAGAGTCACATAGCAACAATACATGGCAACAATGTCAAAATCCACAAAACTTACCTAGAACTAATCGTATTACACAGTAGAAATATGGAACAAGTTTCGGTTTTCTGTATTTCTTTTTCATAACAGAGATTGAAGTGTTCAGATTGTTAAGTATCTACTGGATAATTATATAGTGTCCAAAGTAAGTGTAGTTGAGTTAGTAACAAATTTGGTCATATGAAATTCATTTACTCAATGTGGCTTTTTTTCACACATTACTCAGTGAACATATCATTATCAGATCACAAAAATTGTAATACACAATAATTATCAACCATTCATTAGTTTTTGTACATTTCAACAAAGTGTACATGATATGTTTATCCCTTTAATTGTAATATTGCGTATAATGAGAATAGATGATTATTAACACTTTGTGCGCTGTGCAGTGGATCCCCCCGTCGCCAGATTATTTTAGGCGTGTACGTGCGCGCGCCCCACGCATCGTATATTGTATGCGCGCGCGCACCGCACGCATCGTTGTCTGTGACTAGAGTCGAACAAAGCGGGCCGCTGTTTGTGACTAAAGTCGAACAAAGCGCTCAAAGAGTTAAAGAACTGGGCAACGTAGATGTTTGCAATATATTTTGTAGGTATTCAAGCATGTATCCATTAGTGCAGATAATAAATACTTGCATAATAATATAGATCTTCCCAAGGCTATGCTAATTAATTACTAGCGGTACTCATTAATAATATCACTGAAGCATAAATGCAGTAAAATAAAGCCCCTTGACTTGCGAGGGGTGCCCTTGGCCCTAAAGCTAATAAGTTAATGCTTCCTAATGATGATGAAGCTACAGGCAATTCATACGTCTAGCACTGGCTCGGCACTGGATTAATCCAGTGCTAGACGCAAATATGAATGGAAATGTCTAGCATCAGTCTTGGCTCAGCCTCAGCCTAGCCTGGCATAATTGTGATGCTAGACACTTGTCTAGCACAACGTTGCGCATGCGCATTACGGTATTGCGCGTTCAGAAATGCTTAGTCATCGTTACGTCACAATAGAAGTGTACTAGTGCGCATGCCCAGACATGTCAAGCTTGACAATTTTCATATTCTTATATAATTATGTTATAAAAGTATAATTCAAATTTCTATGTATCTTATATTTGCGTTATGTCTTGGTGTTATTTTATGTATGACAATGTAACTTTAACTTTATTGAAATCTATTGTAATTTTAAATCCATATTTTATCTAGGGATCATACCCATAAGTTTTTATCAAAACTTCATCTGATCCCTCCACATTCATTAACTTTTTCCATTCTCTTGTCTCTTTGTTATGGTTGTTTTTTTGTTTACTTATGTTTTTCTGTATATACTTCATGCTTTTCTTGTATTTTGTTTTTAATGATTTGTGGAATAAAAAAGACAATTCCCCAGGGGGAATTGTATTGAAAAAAAAAAAAAAAATGTCTAAGACATTTCTAAGCCACTGTTTGTATTCATACTTGCGCGTCAAATATCCACTGTTGGCTTGTATGAATGGTCGGCTTTTTTGTCAGTGTTAGACGTAAGTATGAATGGGATGTTAGTTTGAAGTAAGTAGTGAGTTTAAGTTTAAAAATTGGTCATATGAAATTCATTTACTCAATGTGGCATTTGTTCACACATTACTTAGTGAACATATACAGTAATTATCAGATCACAAAAATTGTAATACACAATAATTATCAACCATTCATTAGTTTTTGTACATTTCAACAAAGTTACTACATGATATGTGTATCCCTTTAATTTTAATATTGCTTACATTATGAGAATAGATATATTAATAAAGAACTGGGCAACATAGATTTTTGCAATTTAATATATTTTTGGGTATTCAACTTCAAGCATGTATCCATTAGTGCAGATCAATAATAAATACTCACATAATAATATCTTCGTTTTCAAGGCTTAGATGCTAATTAATTACTAGCGGTACTCATTAATAATACATATATCGCTGAAGCCTAAATGCAGTAAAATAAAGCCCCTTGACTTGCGAGGGGTGCTCTGAAGGCTGAAGCTAATACGTTAATGCTTCCTAATTATGATGAAGTTGCCGGCTAGTACTCAACACATTTATACAAATGTAGATCAAAATCAAAATATGATGATTACCATTACTAACATGTACAGTATGTGTTTATTAATTTATAAATTACAAATCCAAAGGGCTTTTTTATCTAGCAAATATAATTATATAGTTTGTACTATGTAGTGTATATTGAAGAATATGTTTGTAAAAACAATAAATGGAATTTCCAACATTTAAAAAGAAATAACATCATACCATAACTGAGTTGTAGTAGTACAAAATGGTCTATTGAAAGGCGCCGCGCCATGCGATTATAGTTACGTATTATATAAGCACACATTTTCTTATAACTTTCATTGTTATTAGCAGGTTTAATCATGTCAATCATTATGCATCAAATGACTTAAAGTTATTTTTGTCAGATCCTTCACATGTATGATAAGCATAATAGTTTGTAACATAATGCAATATATGGCTTCAAATTCCATGGAGTCTTCACACAAGAAACTAGTACCTCAGAGTACTGAAATCAACTCTCAGATTCAGAATCATAACCTTAATTACAAGTTTACAACTTATAATCCCTTGAACCAATATTGTACACTAATATATTACAGAGGCACTTACCTTTCCACACGTTGTCGAGGTCCATAAAAAGTGTATTTATCCACAAAATAGCTCACACCTTTACGAAGACGACGGCGACGCCCAACAACATGAACACATTGGTATAAAAGTCCATAGGGGACCGGGGATTATATTTGAGCGGAACCGTTTCGGATTTGTACCCCTGCAGCGCCCGTGCACAAAGTTGAAAGATTCCCTATTATACGGCGGGGCTCGCGCTCGTCAAATCGGGACTGGTGGTATTGGTAGACAAATGTTGGTAGCCGTAAATAGCAGGTGTCTGTGTACATACGTTAATGCATACGTAGTGCGAAATAGACTACCAACAATCGATTTGCTGTCAAACTTCGCAAAAAAAAGTTTCGTAAGATGTTTGCTGCCATCTTGCGTCGACTGTAAAGACAATTCAGTGTAGAATATAAACTTTGGACTGTGATTCCATTTTAATTTTTCGTCCATGAATTCCGGCGGTGTCACATCATATTCAAAGGTATTAAACATGATCGTTCTCGAGGTAAAAATGACCCCCTATTTGCGGCGTTTCGAGTACATTTTCAGCAAAATATACCCCCTTTTTAACACGAAAACGGGTACTTTTTGGTAGTCAAAAAAAGATAAAATAAAATTTTCGGCCCTTCAAAAAAATGTAGGCTACCTTATTTTTCACATTTATTTGTACTTGTTATTATGGTTACAGTCCGTTATTCCGAAGGTTTGTTATCCGAAGGTTCAGTTATTCCGAAGGTTCGTTATTCCGAATGTTCGTTATTCCGAAGGTTCGTTATTCCGAGGGTCCGTTATTCCGAAGGTTCGCTATTCCTAAAACGAAATCGGGTTCGTTATTCCGAATGTTCGTTTATCCGAAAACAAAATCGGGTTCGTTATTCCGAAGGTTCGTTATTCGAAGGTTCATCAGTCCAAAAATAAAATAAGGTTCGTTAATCCGAAAATTAAATCGGGTTTGTTATAATACTATAATTTGTGTTTTGTTCACCCCTCCCCCTTTCCCTCCCTTGGCCAGACCAATCAAACATTTAAGTTTATTTTATCTCTTTATATGAAATTATAGCATTATAACAAACACAAGTTCATTTTCGGATTTACGAACCCGATTTCATTTTAGGAATAGCGAATTCCTTCGGAATAACGAACCCTCGGAATAACGGATATTCGGAATAACGAACCTTCGGAATAACGAACCCGATTTTATTTTCGGACTAACGAACCTTCGGAATAGCGAACCTTCGGATTAACGAACCCTCGGAATAACGAACCTTCGGAATAACGAACCTTCGGAATAATGCAACAAATGTTTGGATTAACGAACCCTATTTCATTTTAGGATTAACGAACCCTCAGGTATACGAAATTTGCGTGTTCGGAATAACGAACCTTCGGAATAAAGAACCTTCGGAATAACGAACCTTCGGAATAACGAAGCGCACCCGTTATTATCTCCATGAACATAGTCATGAAATTGCAAACCCTGTTTTCCATTTCCACGTTTAGTTTTGTTTTGTTCGGGAGTATATTTCCCCCTTTTTTTCGCGAAATTGTGAATAGAATGATCAGGTAAAAATATATTTAATGTGCAGTGACACCCCAGGACATGAATTAATGAAATGAATATTTAATGTTTGATCAATAATATGTAAACTCTGCCTTTTGATGACATGTAATATAATTTACACTTTTTTTTTTGTTTTTTTTTGTTTTGGGGATGTTAATTTTGTACACTTATTATAATTACCGTAGTTGATGGGGATATAGGCAATTGATAGGTCAATGGCCTCTGCTTCTCCCTCCACACTTTGAATATTGTTCTTATTGTACATTTTGTTTGTATTTGTATTGTGTTATTTTTGTAATTTTTGTAATGTTTTTCTCCAAATTTTTGGAAATAAATGAAATGAAAAATGAAATGAATGAATAATTCCACAATCGATGACAATTCAGTTTAGTTTATTCATGAGCGTACAGGCTTTTTTTCTCCAGGAGAATTGATGGCAAAGATCCGTGTTATCATGTTTTTAGGAGTGACAATTTCGGCTTGTATATTTCATAGCAAAATATAATCCGAAGCCTAATCATAATCCGAACACTTGCTCTAAAAAATACAGGCACATTCAAGGGAGTAGGGACACATTTTTCTCAGGGGGATGAGGTATTTTGCAAATCCTTCCCAACCCCCCCCCCCCCCCCCCCTAAATTCAGAAAGGTCCACTTTTAGTCGGTCTCGACCATCTAAACCAGTGGTCTCGGACGCCCCCCCCCCCCCCCCTTCTTACACAACTTAACCATTGGTCTTGGCCTCGGCCTCGAACATATTTTTGGGCGGAATTTATCAGAAAATTATTTTAATTTGGATGGCGGTTCCCTGTATTAAGTCATTTTATGACAACTTGACATGATTTGTTGGTGGGGGCACAATTAGGCCGGGGGTGCAAGGACAATGTATGCGCCATAGAAGTGAGGTAGCGTGGTCCAACTGATTAGAGGGGGGGGGGGGGGGGGGGGGGGGGGGGGGGGTCACGCTCGTTATATTTTCCCTCTTGAATGTTTATCATAATTATGTTTTTATTGTTTTGTCAAATGATATATCCAATGAATATGACGTTGAAACATACCTTTAATGCAATTGATATTTAGTATATTATAGAGTACATATCTATAGTAGCTGCACTATATCACCACCACCTCCACCACAATTCACACCAACACCACAACCTCTACCAGCCCCCAACCCCCCGCCTCCTGCGCCTATGGGCACTGTGATGATTTTTTGTAATACTTACCAATAATACCATGAAATGGCTATGGGTTTTAGGCCGAATATTCTAACTCCTTCCTTCAGAGGCGTAAGAAAATTGACGGAGAAATAAAATGTTTTCCGCGACTTACCTAGTTTGCTGGAAATACCATTAATCCACGAACTGCTAATAACCAGAAAAGGGTCCTGTATATCAAATATAATTATAGCAAACATTCGTACATCACAATTATTAACGCATGATAATTATTAAGATAAGTATTCAAACTATGTTTACATGGGCTGAACATTTTGTGTGTGAACACGGGGCATTTTCTGTAAATCTATTTGTTGAACTTTTTAGGTGGAATGGGCTAATAAAACTTTCTTTCATTTAACAGAAAATTATTTTGGTTTGTGCTTCCCTGCAAGTGATTTAACACAACTTGTCATGATTTGTTGGTGGGGGCACACGTCGTAGGGGGTGCAAGGACAATGTATGCGCATAGAAGTGACGTAGCGTGGTCCAATTGATTTTTTAAATGTTATATATATGTATATATATATTTTTTTTGGGGGGGGGGGGGGGGTGGGGGCAATCTCGTTGTATTTTTGTTCCTCTTGAATGTGTATCATGATTATGTTTTTATTGTTTTGTAATGATATACCCAATTAATATCATGTTGAAACATGCCTTTAAAGGTAGTGTTGAGTGTTGGTATTTCCCGAAGTGCCCCCCGATATTTTGTTTGTGAGATAATGAAAAATTGACTGTCAAATTCGAAAGAACATACAATTTTAATGACAGAATAAACTTTATTTGATCAAAATCGGTTTAGAAACGGCTGAAATATCCATAAATATATTTTTTATTCAAAATGTTTTTCACCGGCAATCACCGGGCGATATTTAGACTTTTTAGAAAAATAAAAAAAAATGCTCGAAGACTACTTTAAAAAAAATCAGAATAGGTTTTTAAAAAGTCGTTGATGATATCTCTATTGAATGATCATTATTTTAACAAACATTAAATGCACAATTTTGTATGAAAAAAGGCTAAAACCAATGATTTTTTTAAATAGCGCCCTCTTGAGTTGTAACGGCTCTTTTTGAATGATAACAGGGGTTTTACTTATTCGTTTGTAATTGTGTGTACTTTTCGAGCATGGTGAAGTTATAACTATACCTACTTTGTACCGTAATGGTGCCGGTTTTGGTTACTAATAGATATTGAGGCAATGGATATTGAGTATATTATAGAGTAGCCTACATCTCTATAGCTGCACTATTATGAACCACCACCACTACCAAATCTACCACCACCACTCCCACCAAACGTCCACCATCACCACCACAATTCACACCAACACCACAACCTCCACCACCACCACCACCACCAGAACACCACCACCACCACCACCACCAAGACCACCACCACCACCACCACCATCAACAACAACAACAACACCACCACCAACAACAACAACACCACCACCAGCCACCACCACCACCATCAACAACAACACCACCACCAACAACAACAACAACAACACCACCACCAGCCACCACCACCTCCACCACCAGCCACCACCACCACCACCACACCAGCCACCACCATCACCACCACCACCACCACCACACCACCACCGTTTGTTTACATTACAAAAGCGGCGCCACCAATGAGAAAAGACTGGACTCTGTTTTCATTGCATCTGTGTCCGTGCTCCGCGTCTTCCTGTGACTGGTACTGAGATACAGAGATTTGATTGGTTACCATTCTCCGATCCAACTAGCTGGGAATTTCAAAATGGCAACATTGGTTGGATTCCATGCGATTCAGGAAAACTCGTCTAAATCTCTAGTTCACACCGATGAGACCCGTCTTGCAAGTAAGTATATAAATATGCATTCATCTTTAAATAAATGGCAAACTTTTATTCACTTCAGGTGAACAGGACACGGTTAAAATTAAGATGAAAGTTGTCATGAAAGTGCGCTTGCACGACCGCAGCTGCTGCAGCGACCATAGCTGTCCTTGTCGGCTCGCCTACCGTGATGCGCCGGGGAGCTGCAGCTGCAGTGGCGTGGCCCTGACACGCAATAGGCCGAGTTTGAATTCACAAAATCACAATGTGTCAATTGGCATTTTGCCATTTTTTCTCGTAACTCATAAATGCGTCCTATAATTTTTAGAAGGGTAATCCTGCACTTTAGGGTGATATATTATTTTTGGTTGCTAAGCCTAATTACGATGTTTCAATGTCAATGATTTTGGCATTATTTTCTTGTGTGCTGTCGCGTTTTTTGTTTTAGTTTTGTTTGCGTTCACTATCAACTGTATGTGCACCAGTGCGTTAATCTTTAGCCATGAAGTATGCACTATATACGGAAGAAGAAGAAGAACTCATACTCATAGTCATAGTCATAAATGCATCCTCTTATTTTGAGAAGCTAATTACGATCACATCTACAAAGTATATGGTCCACTCAGGTGGACCATTTACGCGCAATATATGTAATACACGGGAGATTACCATACTGCCTATTCATACACTGTACCGTTCATCAGTTGAACGTTGTGTGTTAGGATGCATCGGTAATGAAAACAGACGGGAAATAATCCTTTTTTTTCTACATTTTGCAATCTTCAAAACAACAAAGACAAAGTCGGTAATTATTATCAAAGTATATGGTCTTAGGGTCTAGGGATCACATAAACGAAAGTTGTTTGCATTTGCTGGTAAATTTAGGGAGAAATCGGCCGACAAATTTTTTTTATTATTTGGATAGTGCAGCAGGCGGAAGAGGTTGATCTCCACACAATGCTACTAGTATAATGTACCTATGTGTGATTACGATAACAATGTCGATGTTCCGATGATTTTGGCAGCCATTATTTTCTCGTAACTCTGTATATAGACAGTCATGATTGATATGATAGTCATAAACATATAAATATTAAATGCGTTCTCTAATTTTGAGAAGATAATTACAATGTTCCGATGATATGGCCGTTGGGCATTATTTTCTCTAATACTCATAAATGCGTCCTCTAAGTCTAATTTTGAGAAGACGATATTCTGATGATTTTGTTGCTGAAATTTTTTGCACAATGTCAATGGTTTGAACTGATTTGGTGGCCCGATCGGGCCACCAAATATGAGTTTTTTACTGGCCCGACAGCAATTTTGGGTGGCCCCAGGCCATCGGGCCTAGATGCTAATTTGAGCGTTGATTAATAATTCATTAATTTCTTCAATTAAATCTCCTGGGCTGTTCAAAGCCAAAGGCAATGCCGCGCAGATATGGAACAGCATTGTACAAGTTGTAGATCATTTAAGAACAGCCATGGACATACGGACACACAAACACCTAATGATATCAAGTACAAAAACTGCTTCACAGGGTGCAATGTGGTTGGAAATGTCTTAATTTGTTTAGGGAAATTGTACATAATTGGTAATTAATTTCATTCATTTCTTCTAGATATTATTCAAAGTCACACAGAACAGTATCGTATACCATTTAAGATTTGGCTGTGGATATACTGACACAAAAAATTAAAAAAACTAATTAATGAGACCTCACGAAGCTTACTTCACAGGGTCGTTGAGGTTGTTTCAAGATTTGAAATGTAACAGCATCGGAGATCATATATAAGAACGGCCGTTGACATAAGGACACGCAAACACATGCTGAGATCTTACTAAGCTTGCTTCACAAGGTCTGATGAAGGTTGTTTCAAGATTTGAAATGTCTCAATTTGTTTAGGGAATGGTAACAAATATTTGCAATAAATCAAATTTGTTAATTTCTTCAATTACAGCTCCTGGCCCGTTCAAAGCCACGCTGATATGGAACAGCATCGCAGATCATTTAAGAACGACCGTGGACAAATGGACACGCAAACACATGCTGAGATCTTACTAAGCTTGCTTCACAAGGTCTGATGAAGGTTGTTTCAAGATTTGAAATGTCTTAATTTGTTTAGGGAATGGTAACAAATATTTGCAATAAATCAAATTTGTTAATTTCTTCAATTACAGCTCCTGGCCCGTTCAAAGCCACGCAGATATGGAACAGCATCGTAGATCATCTCAGAACGGCCGTGGACATTCGGACACGCAAATACCTCATGAGATCTTACGAGGACTGCTTCACGGGGTCTGATGCGGTGGACGTCATCTGCGATTATCTTGAGCGGGAGAGTTCCGATGTGAAAGATGTCACAAGAGAGAAGGTCTCCAAGTTGTGCCAGGTATAAAGTAGTTAAACATATGAGATGTGATTGAATTCGTGAAATATCACCAGATTTGTCAGTGTTCGTTTTATAGTGTTTTGTCATTACATTATATTAAAACAATCCACATCAATTTATATCAGTAAGAGATCAGAGCTCCAATCCGGTTTTTAAAATTCTGAGTGTAACTATCTAGGGTGCAGTGTAAATAAGAAAGAAAAAACGAAGAAAGAAAACAACAAAGCAATAATTTGTTTGTTTTTTTGTTTCTAGTGGCCATGTATTTAAAATATTGTAGAGATATCAACAACGCTGAGCACTATGAACTATACTTTAGTGAAATTTGACAAGGAATATATCCCATCTTGGGCCAAAAGCGTTTTTGATTTTTACATGTAGGTTTCAGTTCTGTTTTTGTTCATATCATAGAAGAAATATTGCTAGTACATTACATTTAAAATGCATGCAGAAACACAAGCTTGAACTGTACTTACAGCAATCACCCCATTTCTATATATGATGACACGCGCAGTAGCCTGGGCTACCGTTGTACCCCGGTATCCCGCGTTGTGTAGCGCCATCTTGTGTCCACTCGAAGTACAACCGTATTGCGTTGTGCATGCAGTGCAGCGCGCGATTGTATGCACGCTATACCCACAGTACAGCCCTAAAAATTAAATAAATAATTAAACAAAATGGCGGATTTTCGTCTGGTACCCCAGGGTACCGTTTATGTCATCATATGTATTATGTCCACTTAAGTATGAAGGAAATCACTTTCAAATCAATTCACATTTGTTACGCAATTTTGCATTATTAGTAAATACAGGGTACACTAGGTACCCACAATGAATCGTTGAAGGATAAATTCTCTCTAATATTCTATTTAATGTTGACATCTTTTTTCATTCTTTATCATCTCAGTATTTCTTGGACCACAACATAGTGGAGGATGCGCAGTCCTGTGGGAACACGGCTAACAACAAACGGGTCATCTTCATGGACAGCAATTCAAATTTCTACAGGCAAGTTGATTCTCTGATGACCACTTTACAATCATCCCAATCAATGAATTTAATTGTGCTACATTATCTACATTTTGTTGGAGCTAGTGAATTCTGGCATACCACCTCACAAAATTACTCATATTTACTCTAATCCTAACCCTATATGGAACCCTAACCCTTATCCGAACTCTAACCCTTGTTAGGTGTAGTTTAGGGCAATTCCAATTTCTACAGGCAAGTAAAACATTTCCTCGGTTAGATTGAGGTGTCGTGGCACAATCAAATACAGCTCTTAACTTGTAATCACGGGACCCGAGTTCGCAACTGATCTATGCCCCGGCATTTGTGTCCTTCAGCAAGGCATGTGTAAACCACATTGCTGCTCTTTACCCAGAAGTATAAATGGGTACTTGGTTGGGTGTTTAATAAACATGTAGCGCTCTATATAGTACAGCAGCTTGGGCTAGTATGCTTCCCCAGGGAGTTGAGATGGTGCACAAGATAATTTTGTTTTTTCGCCTTGGCCATCTTTTCATAAAACAAACAGGTTTTCATCAAAGAAAGCACCTGACACACCATCTACTGACCCCTCCCCTGACCTGTCACATGATGTCTTCACTGGTTTGCACTCACAACAATTATTATATTTGTTCTATTTCTTGTTGTTTCTTGTTTTTATGTGTACTCCCAAATGACACTTTCTACCAAATTTCAGCAAATTCAAAGCAGGTGCGATGAACAATAATGGGTGATTTAACAGGGAATGACTTTGTAGTTCTATTTCATAATTTTTTGTTTGCATTGGCCTATCTTTCATCAAACAAAACAGGTTTTCATTGAAGGAAGCGCCTGACACCCCATCACCTGACCCGTCACATGACTTTTCACATGATGTCGACACTGGTTTGCATTCACAACCCGGGTGCAGTAACAGCAGTGCATCGCCGAGTGAGAGTACAAAGTCATGCAAAAGGTATACATGGAACTCATATTTTGAAATGTATGAAGAAAAATACTGCTAAAAATACTACAAAAATCGCCAGGGGTAATAACATGAGAGTCAGTACTAAACTAGTTTTAAATTCTTGCAGGATCTTTGTCCGGGGCAGAAAAACATTTGAAATGTTTGATTACAGAATTGGTCTTTTGAGAGTTATGACAAGTAGCTGTCCGTGTTCCTTAGCCAAGGGTTAGTGGTTGGGATTAGGGTTAAGCCCTCCGCACACAGAGCCGACTCGACCCGATCCAACTGGTTTTCAGTCGGTTCAGCTCAGTATGCGTTGCCTCAGGACTCCTTTTATGCCGGTCAAGAGCCAGTCGGAGATCATTCGAGGCCAATTCAACATGTTGAATCGGCTACGACTGAGCGAAACCGACTAGCCTGACTAAAATCGGATTGAGTTGGCTCTGTGTGCGGTGGGCTTTAGGGGTACGGGAAATGGAAGTTTCCGGCATCATGTAATAGACCAAATTGAGATGTACATGTAGACCAAATGGGTGTAGACCAAGACTAAACATACAGTTTTAGCTGCCAACGTACATGTTCCACCAGGATCCTGTAATCGATAGAATTATGCAATGCTAGAAATGAATTAATTTTTTTTCCTGGTTTAAACGATTTTGGTGGCCCTGGCCAGCGCGCCTGTGTTAATTTCAAGCCCTGAATTATGGAATGAGAATGTTGTTTGTACTTTTCTTGCTAGGAGGCCGAGCATGGACTTGTTACAGCAACCCTTTGACAGGAAGAGGAAGAAGAGGAGCAGTTTTGGCATGGGCAGGACAGCGCACAGGTGAGGCCTAATAATTGCTGAAAATAATAATAATAATAATAATGGGTGCAATTTATATCTTGCCTAATATGAAACAATATCATCTCTAAAATAAAATAGCTGCATCACTTTGGTTTTCCCTCCAACATATCACTAAGTTGATTTTTTACCCTTTGTGTTAGTGTCAGGTTATAGCTTCTGACCATCACAAGCAGTGAAAAGAATTTCAGGGATGAACAAACCGCCACAGGAGCGTTCTAGCTCAGTCTGTAAAAGCACTGGTCTAGCATTCTGGAGGTAGAGTACCGGGGAATCCCATATTTTCTTTGCTCATTTTCATTAATATTTCTGGTCAGTTTCCAGATGTTTGAAAATGAAAAGGAATAGAGTTATGCTTTCTCTTCTAACATCAGAATCAAAACATGCTCCATAGACCATGTCCTAGAATCTTTCACAATACTCTAGTCTCTAGATATCCCTCAAACCAGCAATTTGTATACAAGCGTGGTTAAATAATCAATATTCCTATTCCATGTCATGATACTTGAGGATACGAATGAACAGGAATGCTCATGAGTAAGGCAAAATAATTGCTGAAAATAAAAAGGAAGAAAAATGTATGCTTTCTCTACTGAAATTCAAAAAATAGGAAACATGCTGTCAAGACGGTTTCAGAAAATATAAGCAGTATTCTGTCAGAATATTGTAATTATGAATATATTTACTGTAACAGCTTACTACCCCCCCCCCCCCTAAAAAAAAAAAGAGAGAGAGAAGAAAACAGACATTGATGTCAGTTAACCCTAAAAGGGCCGGGCTATTTGAGGTCTTCAGGCTCAAACCCACTATCTCGGCGCAATTCCGAAATTTTGGTGTCGCTAAGGATTCTGCTTATATTATTAAGAAATTAAACATTCCAGATGATGGTTCTTGCATCTTATCTATTCAGTGGCACTTGCCGATAAAAATGAGACACATTTTTCCGGGAAATAAAGCCCCAAGAAAAAATAATGGCACACTGAATGCGGGATAAGTGTAAAAAAACCCTGTCGCCAGAAAAAAAAATCTGTCATTTGAATGTTTTGCATCAAATATTCACAAGACATCTTTCTAAAAACGCTTTTAAAATAAACATTTTTGATTGTCCATGTGAGATATGATAGAAAATTTGCCTTGCTTTTGCTATGAATAATATTTTTCACCAACCAAAATTTGTCCCAAATTTTCTGTAACATACGTTACCATGTTTTAACGAAATGTGTTGTGGGGAAGGAAAGTCAGTTGTTCCGTCGGAATAACGGTTTTCTGTTTCACAATAGACATAGAAACTAAAACCACTTACATCAGCATTTATATATTCGAACAGTTTCCGCCACGTATGAAAATTCCTTTGTTAGTGAAAACGTATATTTAAGGATTGTAACATACGTTACCATCATTTGTGGTTATTCAGAAAAGCATGCGCATTCCACCTTTGTTTATTTTTAGGTATTGACGTAATGAAAGGTAGCAAGGTGAGAAAAAAAAAAATAACCACTCTAAGTTTGAAATATATGACGATTTATAAAATATTTTGTAACCTACGTTATGTAACATACGTTACCAATTTGATACATTCTTCTGATTTGCCTGTGTAAATCCATTTTCCCGGTGCATATACGTTGTTGCCCATTTTAAACGTTTAATGCCCTCTACGGCAATTGAAAGAAACCTTAGCAACCTCATGAAATCCACATATTGAATGGTGCGCTGTTGGGTAGTCATCTCAAAGTCTTCAAAAGCATATAGGTAAGTACAAGAGATCCATATTATATTTTTTTTAGATATAGTGTCATTAATTTTTGTAATATTCATCACTTATGTGCATTTCTTAAAATTTAATTTAGTAATTTGAAGTGAAATTAATCAATTTGACTTTTAGAAGGCATTATACGTGAGCTTTTGTGGTAACGTATGTTTCAGGAGATGGTAACGTAGGTTACCACATTGACATGTATTCTATATAAACAATATTTTAGAAACTGGTTGATTATATTAACCATGTATTCATTATAAACTTTCAGAAGGGCACTTCTTTTGTAAATTGAGGCTGTTAAACCGTATGAAAATTTGAACATTTTCTTCTTTATTAATAGTAAGAAAACAACATTCATGGAATATTTTATGTCAATTATAGCTGTCATTTTAATCAATATTATCTTGAAAGGAAATGTTAACAAATGAATCCTACATTTGCACATCGATTACCTTAAATCATCAGATAAGCTTCTGGTTCCTATTTCGTAAATTGAATCTGATTATTTTTAGCGATTATTTCCAAAAAACTGAGACAAGTTGTGGTACGTATTTACATGTACTAGTAACGTATGTTACATGTATCAGTCAAGTCAACATTATGAGATAAGTCAGTCAATGCCAATGGATAATGTTGGATTTGGATATTATATATTTTCAAACACACATTTTTTAATTATATCTTTCAGGGATGGGCAAGACAAGGGCCGAAATTCAGGCCGCCTATCGGCAGCGGAACGACAACAAATTGGAGATGCTGCTTTCCTCCGCGCAGAACGGGAGAGGCAGAATAAATACTACGTTCGAGTTGAGACTTTGCCGAAGAAAGAGGCAGAAGAGAGAAGGGTCCAAGTGCGGTCAAGAGTACAGAAGCACAGAGTAAGGGTCAAGAAAGTAAGGCAAGACATGGACAATGAACGACATCAGGGAAAAACATTGATACGCAGTGATGGATAGCGATACAACGCGAGACTCTGCGCTGTCGGATGTATCTTACACTGCTCCGCGTAGTCCTCTGAAAGTGAAGCTGGCATTTCCGGTCAAAAAGAGGAGGAAAGCGTGTTAGCAGGTGCCTGAGCAATGCCCACCGGAGAATCGAGGCACTTACTCTTAAGCTCCAGGAAGCAGCCAAGGAAAAACGCAGAGTTCAGAGAAGATACCAGAGGCTTCGTGAGAAACTTCCAACATCTTCAACACCATTTCATGGGGTTTCGAGGAACACACCACGCAGTAAGACAAACACCCAGCTCAAGAAATCTGGTTTAGATCCTAGGTCTGTTCCAGCAGAAATCAAGAAGAGGCTACTCTTCTCCAACGCAGTAATCCAGGAAATACAATCTACCGCTGGATCTAGCACCAAACAGTCAAACAGGGCGAATCTTCATAAGCTGGTGGCAGGAGCCAAGGTATTGAAGAAATACCGCCTGCTGAGGATGGTACAGAAGGGGACTGGCCTGGGTAGACACAACTTGTCAAAGGCAAACACGAATAATGCCAGCCAACGCAAGCAGCTCCGGCGTTCTTGGTCCATGCTGCACGAAGAAGTTGTAACTTTTCTGGAGAGGGAAGACAACTCACGCATGTGTCCCGGCAAGAAGGACTGTTGCAAAACAGATGACATGGGAAACAAAAAACAGAAGAAGTTTCTTTGCGATTACATCTCAAATCTCTATACAAAATACATTGCAGAAAATCCAGACAAACGCACGGTATCCCTGTCTGCATTCCAACGTGTCCGCCAAACGCGATGTCCCCACATTAAGCCTGTTCAATTCTCGTCCAGGAACCTTTGCTTATGCCCAAGACATCAGAACATGGCCTTGAAGCTGAAAGCAATGAAATCCTTGGGTTTGCCTGTAGTCGAAAACCCTGATGAATTCATAAGACGCCACACCGATGATGAGGTAGATGATCTCCTCTCTAGTTTGCAGCCTGATGTGATTCAATTTGAAGAATGGGCTAGAGTTGAGTCCGATGGAAGAAAGAAGACTAAACTCATCAATGTGTCACTGGCGAAGCAGGAGTTCATCGCTCGCCTCAAAACAAGCATCCAGGAATTTCGTCAACACGTCTTCCGAATTAAGAAACAGTTTGAAGCCCTTTCTGACTGCAAAAAGAATTTGCCCAAAGGAGAATGCGTGGTGCTAATGGACTTCTCCGAAAATTACACCTGTGTGCCGTTAGAAGAAGTACAAAGCGGGTATTGGAATCAGGAAGGAGTAACGATCCATCCGCTTGTGGTGTACTTCCGGGACGAAGACGACAATCTCAGTCATCAGAGCTATGTTGCCGTGTCTGACGAAAAGGGGCACAATTCGTCAACAGTAATTGCCATTCTGAACCAAGTTATCCCCCGCTTGAAGAAATTGGTCCCACAGCTTTCGAAGATACACTACTGGACTGATGGGCCCACATCCCAATACCGCAACAAAACAATCTTTTCTCTGATAGGGGACCATGTTGAGGTGTACGATGGAATCCATGCCCAGTGGAACTTCTTCGAAGCTGGGCACGGAAAGGGGCCATGCGATGGTATTGGCGGTACAGTGAAACGCATGGCTGACAATGCTGTCAAACGCAATGCTGTAATACAAGACGCAAATGATTTCTTTGCCTGGG
>JBAMJV010007592.1:0-57925 GCA_037951105.1 Echinarachnius parma
TACTTTGAGTTGCTTGAACTATTTGTTTAATTATTGAACATATTAAAGGTATGGTGACAAGAAAACTGCCTCAAAATTGGGTTTTACTGTATCTAAGGTAGATTTTCATGAAGATTACTAATACAAACATATTTTCCTCGTGGGAAAACCCGGTAAAATAAAAAAATCAACTTGTAAATTCTCTTTCGAACCCCGTAAAAAACTGAGTCCCGGCGAACAAAAAATGACGTCATCTTTGTGACGTCACCGGCAGGCAATCGCAGTTTAGCTCGGTCATAGACGTACACGCTGAGTACAATACTCACGTTGACACAGAGATATTATTTCCATTTGTTTCAATATTTGCAAACATTTGTTCAGGTTTATATCATGGACGATATACACTCAGATGTGTAGCTGCATCCTGCTACAATTCATTTCTTAGCAATTCTTAAGCATTTTCAGTAAAACCTCAATTTACAAGCAAAAACGAGTTTGTTTTACAAGCAAGTCATAGGCTCTGCATGTAAACAATGCAGTCTGCAAGTGATGTCATGAATCGTGGTGACACGTGCGCACATTTCCGCTCTGCTATAAATGACTTTTTTTTAGGAGGCATGGAACGCCGATGCGTAATAAAGCAAAAAAGTTGCATGAAATTTTACACTTTTTTTTCCCAACTTAAGGATTTCTTTGAAAAAAAGAGTGTGGTATATCAATAAAGGCACATATTTAAAAGCTATAAACCTGAATCAAAGCCGGGATTGCACCCCTCCTTTAAGTACATTCTGATTACTCGTATCTGTAAATTTCACACAAAATAAACCTAACACAAAAAGTAAGTTACCCCTGAACCAACAACAGCCCGGTAATAAAATCACTACAGCTGGCCAACTCACCGTGTACTGCTAGGCAAGCACCGGCGGGCCGCCCTGGGCCCCGGTTGCCGCTGGCGGTCGGGGTGGCTAGCTATAGGGCTAAGCGGGCACAGTATCGGTAAGTTGGCTGTATAGCGAGTGACTAGACTTATGCAGTGACGTTGTATCTCACAGTTTTCCGATCCCCATTTGGACCATGAATGTTTAGACAGACATAATATAATTAATTATCAATTTCTTACCTTCACTTAGTATTATTTAACTTTATCTCTTGTATAAAAGTTTTCTCTTTTCTCCCTCTAACAACTGTCTGATATTATTGTCTGGCAGTCCCCATTTACTTACATACAATTATTTTTTATCCGCTGCGATAATCCTTAAACACGCAATCTCCAATAAGAATTCCATCGCACAAACAGGGGATAAGTTTTTGTCGTCGAGAGTCGAGCGGCGACCCAACGTTCGTGACGTCAGCAAAAGTATGAATGTGTGCTTTTGTGTAAGCCAAGACAAAATCGTTTATAGAATACGGCTAAGTACCTTTTCTTACATAAGCAAAAATGCTAAGGCAATTGCTTACTGTAAGCAAATTTTCTTAAAGATTATGTAATACAGGCCCTGGCCGTAGATTTGCGAATACGAATCGCGACAACGAGCTATAACAGGGTGGCCCAGAAATAACGGAACGGGGGCACTTCCCAAAAATAAAGCAATAAAATGAACATGTCCATCGGATAGGGTGTCCTTTCCAATGAACACCGATACCAAGAAAAGTAATTTTGGACGTGTAGTTTTTTTGTTTTAGGGCGCTTTGAGTGAGACCATGTCAGGTTCCTATTTTTGTCAATTTTTACCAAGTCAGTGTCTGATATTTGAGACTTACTGCCCGCCATAATTATGTCCATTCTCTCGGCACCGCTCGGCACACAGCTGAATGCACACTAACAATGGCGCGCGGAATACTCGCGTGTTCAGTGGTATGTAGGGCAATAAGTCACATTTATCAGGCACTGACTTGGTAAAAATTGACAAAAATAGGGACCTGACATGGTCTCACTCAAAGCGCCCTAAAACAAAAACTACACGTCCAAAATTAATTTTCTTGGTATCGTTGTTCATTGGAAAGGACACCCTATCCGATGGACATGTTCATTTTGTTACGTTATTTTGGGAAGTGCCCCGTTCCGTTATTTCTGGGCCACCCTGTATAGCTGCCATGCAACAACATGCAATGTTAGGTGTTCCTATAGCTAGGCGCGGTTGGCAGGGACTCTCTAGACGCGTACATTCGGAATAAGCCCCCCCCCCCCCCCCCCCGTATGTGCCATTTGGTAGCGTTAGCTGAACTGACGCGCCCTAACGCTCCCAACGCACACTTTCGGCAAAACCGGGGGGGGGGGGGGGCTTTGGACGAATGGTCGCGTTCCAGTCAACGCGACGCGACGCGACGCGACGCTACCCACCCTTTCGTCACAAGCCTGCTTCAAGTAGGATATTGTGAATGTTCGATTGCTATAATAGTCAATTTAAAGTGCATTTGTGTCATTTTTTAGATCCACAGATGAGTTAGGAACCAAATATTTCTCGTTGTTTGGGATGCATGCAAATACTTTCCATTTTGACTGGTTTATTCCTATAAAACTATTATTACAAAAGTATGATTATAATTGCTGTTACGCCAGTTATTATCTTTTTCAATACTATTCGAGTATGTATATGACATACCATCTCCACAGGAACACAGTAAGATATTCGATTTAATGTAAACTATAATATCACGCCATCAAAGTTTAGTGAGAACGAACATTTGTTGATTGCGTGTATAAACCGAACACAAAAATTAACAACCCCCCTAAACAACTGCTCATAATTTCATAACCGATAATTGTTTCAAGATTTCATTTTACCACAATATTGGTACTGTTGGTATGTACATTTTTTGTGAAAATCAGAGATATTCATCGCTTTATGGCTGAATGAGCACAGATTAAAAACAAAATGGCCCAATTTAATAGTCACAAGACATGACGCGTGCCTGTATTGTGAAACAGCACATGTGACTGAATTAATTGATTATTGTTTATGAAACAATGCTGTTTGATATTCCATTTATTTTGATTTTTTGTTAGCACATGTGGTTAAATGCACTACTTGCAATTGTAAAACAGTGCATTTTGAAATTTTCCATTACTCAGTAAACTGCAATGATTACTTTAATGTGTACTTATTGAACAATGGATTAATGGTTATCTCTTATTTCTACCTACCATAGAGATATTTTGGCAAGTCAAAATCTTGTGACTATTCTTGGTTATGAAATTATGAGCAATTGTTTAGGTCTTAGTGACATTTTTTTGTTCGGTTTATAATTTTCAGTGAAAATGTATGACTTATTTCAAAGTTCGACTGAATGTTTTTTTTCATAATCATGTAAGTTATACCAAATCCGTTCTAATTATATGTAACAGGAAAAGTAATACTTCATTTGAAGGTTAACATGCAATGTGGTGTGCCATCGTGCATGGTACCGAGACAAGGTCCTGGCTATCTTCCTTGAGAAAACATGCAAACATCTTTAAACATTTCAGTGAATTCGATTGTCTAAAATAATACAATACTTATTCAAAGTTCGACTGAATTGTATTCGTACATCATTATCAGTGAGGTAAAATGCATAGTTTCGGAGATAATAACTTTCGCTGTTAGCGGCGATAAATATCGCTCGCGGGACGTAGGTGTCATATTTCAGCCACTTTAGCGAGCAAACCCAGCGCTCTGACTAGATGTGTTCCGAGTCGTTTTACGCGTAATTCACTATGTTTATCGTAGCGAAGCCATTCGTGCATACAGTGCATAGGATCAGGAGATCGCGCGGCCACTTCGGAGCTATTTGACCATCGAGCTAACTGATTTCTTGTTTTCACGAAATTAACATGCTTACTGTTCAGTATAATATTAAACTTTACTTATATCATGTAATAATTATAACGGCGGATTAACTTTGGTTGGGAAGGGGGATCGAAACTAATTGTTAAAGTGTAATGTGCACTGTGCGTGATGATGTAACATGAAAATATACAACAAATGTCAAGTTCCTTTTTAACGGACGTGCTTATGAAAGAATATGATAATTTATGATTATCTTGTGATTGAGCTATTTCAAAGAGTTATAATCGATGTATTTACTAGCAATTCCTGATTATGAAGGGGCAAATCAATGTTTCATTGATAAGCTACGCCACTTGATTGCCGATGAGCGAACCACTTCTGTCTATAACAGTTTATTTCATATGATTATTGCTACATGCTATGAAATTAATTGTTTTTACATTCGGCAGCAGGCAGGCTTTGCGAGTGATGCGAGTAAATTTATTGCGATCGTTTTCGTATGCACTGCCCCCGCTGCTCCCCGCGGGGCACACCGTGGTTACCGGCACCATGGTCATTGCGTACCCAGCTGACGTAGCGTGGTCCAGACTGATAAATGTTACACCGTTTGTATTTCTTTTTCTTTTTGAAAGAATTCCCCTGTTCTGTTGTTTTTCAAATGTATATGGGGCAAGTGCTCCCCCCCCCCCCCCACAAACATATTTTTATTATGACAAAATTTACTACGCAAACATCTCGATGATTTGAATGAATTGTCAGGATATGTGTAAAGCCTTACTCACTTGTTACTCATTTTCTTATCGTGTTTAATTGCCTACATTTCAATATATCTGGAGTGATCTTTATCATGACAGTTTCAAACTGAATGCTCATATTCTCAGGTAATTAATTCCGACATATAATGTATGTTTATGGGAAACGCTACATGCTCATTGTATTGTATTCAAATTTGCTGGGAATATTATAATGAGATATAATCATCCTGTCTTATAATATCAGTACTAAAATAAAAACTCTTTTTGACAGTAAGATAAAGTTCAGTCATTTATTTATTTACAAACATCTAAAGGCAAGCACATGTATTTTAGACAAAAAATAAAAACATTTTTAAACAAAAATGATTTCTATGTATACATGATTATTTCAATCTTTCTTAACATGGATCTAGTAACTTTGTTGTAGTATTGCTAACTTATCACAATGACTTTTTACACAGTTATACAGGGCTGGACACTGGCCAGTAAATTTTTGTTTAGGGCAACCAGAAAAGGAAAAACTATTTCACTGGTCTAACCAGACCAGAGGTAAGTGTGGAGCCCTGGTTATTGACTATCCATTAACAATCTGAATACTTCAATCAAAATGTATTTGTAATAAAGAGAACCACAAAGATTTATGATTGTTTGTGGATTTGGACAATGTAGATACCTTTAGCACAAATCAAATGGTTGTAAAAGACATATAATAATAATAATAATAATTTACATTTACATAGCGCATTATACGAATTAACATCTCTTTGCACTTTACATTACATCAAATTACAATAACAACAGTATTATAAACATATATATACCAGATTTTAAATACACATAATTATACACATTTTGGAATTGAATGATTATCCCTATCTAAGGGGAAAATCAATACAAATATAATTCTTAAATAGATGGGTTTTTAATAGTTTCTTGAAATTTTGCATGCATTTATTCAGGCCTCCACAATAACTGTTTTCTTTACTGGCTGATTCAGGCAGGTAAAATGTTTAGTTCTACTTGCCCACAGAGAAAAATCACATGCCAACTTACTTCTAGATGCGATGTAATGAATTACATTCTACTCTATTAGTTGCAGAAATATACCATATATACAATTTTACTTGCCCGATATCTGGATTGAACTTGGCAAGCGGGCAAGTGTTAGTGAAGCCTTGATTCAATACGTGTTTACTTCACTTTAAAGGTTTAAAGTGATCCATTAGCATTATATTTGGGGGGACAATTTGTATTAATTGCTACATGTACATTTAGACATGCGAGAATATGTAAATTTGTTATAGACAAATAATATTTACCTAGATCATTCAAATGAAATATCAAAATCTGGGAGACATTTGAACAGTAAAATCCATTTTCATTCTTCTGTTACCATAACAGCACAATTCAAGCAAAATGTAGAAGTTCAAGTGATGTTGGTTGAATTGTATTTAAAGTAAATGGATGACTTCAATATTCGTGCAACAAACACATTCAAGAACAAGAAAATGCCAACAAAACTTTCCATTTGTTTGTCCCATATCATTATCAACACTTACTACATGTACATTATTTATGCAATGTTAATTTCTATACCTTCACACACATACATGACATATGAAATGCAAATGTAAACATCAAATCTTAAACTACTTGTTACATGTACTGTAGTAGATACAAACAATGTGCAATAAACATAACAAGCTCCATACACCTCCAAAACAAAAGGTCAAGTTACATGTATGGAATACATGTACATGTACTTAAAGAGACAGGTCCTCTTTTACAAAACGTCTGACCAGTTTCCAGTTGACGGACGGGGATGAATGTAACACACACAAGATAAAGTCAGATCGAACAGCCCTGTAATTTGGATTCTACGAATTAAAAAACGAATGCGTCCCTCCATCAAACTGTATATCAGTCAATAAAAGGGTTTAACTGATTTAGCAAAATATTACAACAATACATACTTATTATTGTAAAGGTATTGTGAAGCCGACATTTGTAAAGGTATATGTCACGGGAAAAAATGTAAAACATTAAGAATATATGATTAAATGTACTTAGTCAGTTTAAAGGGGTACTTTAGTTTTGGTAAGGCTGAACTTTAGTAGCCAAAACCTGCACAGTAACATTATAAACTAATAGTTATAACTCCACCATGCTCGAAAGGTATACAAAATTACAAACGACTAAGTAAAAAGCCTGTTATCATTCAAAAAGAGCCATTAAAACACAAGAGGGCGCTTTTTAAAAAGGCATTGGTTTCAACCATTTTTTCATACAAAATTATGCATTTGATGTTTTATTGATATAATGATTAAATAGAGAGATCATCAACAACTATTTAAAAAACGCTTTTGAACATTTTTTAAAAAGTGCAAGCATTTTTTTATTTTTTTATAAAATTATTTGGGCCCCAAATAATTATTTGATCAGATATATTTATTGATATTTCAGCCGTTTCTGGGTCGATTTGGACCAAATAAAGTTTATTCTGCCATTAAAATTGCATGTTCTCTCAAATTCGACACTCAGTTTTTCATTACCTCACAAAAAAATTGTGATGTGCAGCGCCCTCTCTACCAAAACTAAACTACCCCTTTAAGTGAGGTTTGGTTATTTTGGTTAGCATCCGTTCATAACATTGTTATTGTGCGCGGGTCAGGTAGGGGTCACGCATAGCGTTCCGGTACTCCGTGGAATCCGTATACGAACGAAAAGGATTTCAAGCCCTAATTTGTTCAGGCATGCTATTAAATGACATTTCTTTCATATAATAATAATAATAATAATAATAATATGAACAGTTAAGACAATAACCTTGCAACTTTTGAAATTTGGCTTGCAAAAGAGGCAATGTCCCTTTAAAACCTTTTCTAGAAACAATCTTTCTTTGAGCACATTGCAATACAGTGGAGCCTTTTTAAAACGAACTCTGTTATAACAAGGTATTTTGTTGTTTTTAAGCCCCGATATACTAGGTAAATGCATTGGACCAAACATGCTTGTTATAACAATGTTTCACTATTGTATTTTTGTTCTGAAGTCAGAAAATGAAACAACTGAACAGGTATATCGGCCAGAGATGACATTTCAGAAGACTTCCCAAGCATCACAGTCGTCAGACACAATAGCACATGTTAATACAAGTATCATAACATATAAATATAATATAACTTTTAAAAACTCTGCAAAATAACAAAACAATTTGAATTAACTTGTTTGTGCCATTGAACAAAGAACAAACAAGTGTACATGGGCAACTTTTGAAATCAAATTACTTCAATCTTTGCTTTTGAATATTACTTTTTTTGTTGGGGGGAGGGGGGGTGCACGTGCCCCCCCCCCTTCCCCCTCCCCCAATAATTTGGAAAAAACAATAGAAAACATAAGGGGACATTTTTTGAAAAACCAAAGAAATACATAAGGTGTGACCCCCCCCCCCCCAAAATAGTTCGACCACGCTATGCCACTGCATGCCATCAAGAGACATGAATGTCTTTGGAAGTTTGGAGTCAGTTGAGAAGACAGATACTTTCGCTCCCTCAGATGGGACCTCCACGCATCAACATCGTCCCCCCGAGCACGATGTGATGACTCCTGGCCTTGGTTGGCATCTTCAGACCTGCCCATGTTCTGGAGGGTTCTGCTGCGGACCTGAAGGAAAAAAGTGGGAGATATAGAGAAAGAGAAAGAAGAGGTGGGGATTAGAATACAGCCACTATATCTGGGGTTTGTTTAAGATCACGCACACTTACACACTAAAATAAAAATCATGCATACAGTTCAGAAACACTTAAATATACTGGTCAATTCATTCACTCCCATACAATATTACATGTATCAATGTACATGTTTGTTTTTTGTAAATAATGTGAGTATGGGCAGGTAAAAAGAGATGACCAGTATTATACATGATTGGTTGAGCATACTCTTACATTTCTACATGAGGAAGTTCAAGAGCAATAGCAGTGGATACCCAGGGTGTAAATGCTTATTATGTAATGACAACTGACTGAATTTACAGGTACAGTGTAATACATGCACTCTTTCAAGCACATGTTTTCTTTGCATGGTGGTCCACTTTAAATTTCAAGGGTGAAATTTCAGCAGGATTTTGAAAATTGGAATTCCATGAAAATGGGATCAACATACGGACTATTGAGTACCAGGCCTGAAACAGAGGCATCCCTTACAGAACAATTGTTAAGCACGTTGCAAGCTAGCGGCTAGCTTACATGCAAGCTAGCGGCTAGCATGCAAAATGAAATATTTAAAATAGGAAAGATCTTCAACCAATAAAACGATGAAGATTATGTTTGCATGCATGTAGCTCACAACGTGAGCATGCAGCAAATTTTAAGAGTGTCATTAGTGCACAGTAAGCATGCTGGTACAGTCTGCAAGCTTCATTTTAGCAGTGATCGCTTATAATTAAGCTTGCCGCTAGCTAGTCATTAACTTGCGACAAACTAGTTACTAGCATGCGACATGCTTAGATTTCTGAAGGGGATATACATGTACATAGAAATCTGAAAGAAAACAACTCACTTCAGAGTCCAAATTGCTGAAAACCAGTCCTGGTTTGAAGGTAGACCTCTTGGAGCCCAAGCCTTGCTGCGTTTGTTGATGTTTTCTAGCTTGAAGTACAAAGCTTCTCCTTGACCTTCACCTCCAGACCAAAGAGATATGTGGGTTGATAGGAATTCACGGATCTGAGGGGCTGCCAAGTATGTTGTCAGAAAGATTGGAGCATGCTTTACCATTCCTGAAAATTGTAAAAGAAAATACACTGTTTAGACAGTTGACAGATCATGTAACATGGGCAATTAGTGAAGTTACATTTGAACGCATGTTGTATTGTACTGTAAGGGTCGAGATCCACAAACAGGAATAATGACGATAGTGACAATGAATTCCGGAATAAACAAACTTTAATTCGCCGACTTGGCAAAACATGTGAACAAAACGCAACCCGGAACTCAGAGTCCCGATACCAATAATCCCGATCACGATACCGATCGCGATCAATCCCCTACATACTCCCCCCGCAAAACATGCCATGGGTGTTTTTCAACGTTAACAACTTAAAATCACGACATGTATACATAACAAATGCTTAAAACTAACATCACAAGCTTCAAGTAATACAAAAGTGGTCTACACTGTATCAAGCAACAACAAGTAATAATCTAGTGCTCAATAAACATACTGGTTCTCTCCTAGGCGAAAAGGTGCCACTTACAAAATGAATCGCATCTAGCAAACAAAATAATGGCATACCTATTTTATACAAAACTACAACAATTCATGCGCATTCAAAACAAAATAGCAATAAGGTGTAATAGCTCCTGGCTACAAAAGAAATACATTTGTACATGTCAAAAAATGTCATGTCTTAAAACTAAAGACTGGGCACACAAAATAACATCAACATGAATATCTACTATCTCTAAACTTGCAGGCATATCAAACGATCCAAAATAAGGACAGCTAGGTACATGTATCGGAACAGAAAAATAAACATACTGAGCATGCATTCATCCAAATACTTTTTCCAAAGGTAACCACACCAATACAAATTACAGCATGTACAGGTACGACTTGTGTTTCAAGAAGAGAACATTATCCATTGACTATCGCTTCTGAACCTTTCAAAACATCACATATACATAATTTTAAAACCATTACAAACGTACTTATGGGGTTAGTGTCCTGTGACTCATACTGTACATTCATCAATATCTTTTTACTACCTCTCAAAACAGGTGCACCAGCTCCTATCACTGTATTTTAACACAAAATACACGTCACCAACATGTACAGCACAAATTATGTTTCAACTCCCTTATACATAAGAACATACAAATATGTCATTATCAATCTCAGGCTAAATAATCAATGCACACAAAACTTGCATGCACAAAGACCATGTATCATAAAATACCTTAGAATCAGAATGTGAGCACAGCATCATAAGGAACAAAACATGTTTATACATGTAAACATTACAAAAAACCCTTCATAAGGTATAATCACTTACAAACAATTTATATCATAAAAATCCTTAAGTGCCAAACATGCTTTGACATCACAATCTGTTACCGCTTAATAAAAGATCAAATCAACTAATGATCTAACATGACAACATTTTCAAAAACACAACAGAGACCCCTCTGTTGTAAATACCAACACATGAAATAACTACTCATTTTCTTTTTTATCTTAACTACTGCATTCATTCAAATTAATTATCTTAAAGTCAGTCCAAGGCACAAAAGAAAAAGTTATAATGCACACATGTGCCCCACTGTCCTCGCGTCCCTGGCACGCTTCTCAATCTACCTTAAAGTTCACCGCGTGCAAAAGAAACCAGTACTAACATCGAGCACCAGCCCAACTTGTACAGCAAAATCGACGCCCAACATCACCTCTGCTGGCAGGTCGCGCACTACTTGGAAAGCCGTCTCTACCAGTCTATCACCGATCTTCACCCTCGCGTGTAGTCCACCTTCAGATCGGAGCTCGGTGCCGTCCACCATCCTCAGCATCCGGTTGCCATCTAGTTCCGCAGGAACAACCGACAGTTTCCTACAGAAATCTGCTGTCACAAGGGACACGCTGGCCCCAGTGTCCACCAGAGCTTGGACAACTTCAACCTTCTGGTCTCCTTGAATAGCCACTTCAATTGCCGGCGTCCTCACCACCTGCGGTGCGACAAAGTAGGCCACGTTCGGTGGTGCATGTAGCTCTAGCCCTGGGGGACGATTCGGATATTGGAGAGGGGGATTCGGGGGAGGATTTGAAGGGTAGGGCGGAGTAGGCGGCATCGGGCAATCGGCTACTCTGTGCCCCAACTGTCCGCACCGATAGCAGCTGGCGTTGAATGCCCGTCTTCCCCGAGGAGGGCTTCCAGGAGGAGTCTTCTTCTGCGACGCATGTCCTTCCCCACCCGAAGCTGACGCATTCGCCTTGCGGTGCAGGACCAACTCGTCTGCCAGACATGCAAGGTCAAGGAGGGTAGGTGTTCTACTTTCCCGCAGTTTGAGGCGCAGGGCTTCATCTGAAATCGTACTCAGAAACTGGTCCATCATTACCAGATTGAGGCCTCGCTTCACATCTGGGATTTCCGCCGAACTCTCTGAGATCTCTACCCACCGCAAGAAGCTTTCCTGTAGGCGATGGCCATATTCTTCAAACGTCTCATCTGCATGTTTCGAGTCTGATCTGAATCTCTCTCGGTACGCATCAGGCGTGAGATTATAACGACGCCGGATAGCCCTCACTACTTCTTCGTAGTCTAACCGCTTTCTCGTGCTTAGAGCATGAAACGCCTGTTGCGCCATTCCGGTCAGGTAGGGTTCGAGCAGAAGGGACCATTCCGATTTGCCTCTGCCTGCCGCGCTGGCAACCCTTTCGAAGGTGCCGAGATAGCAAGAAATATCATCGTCCGTACTTAGTTTATGTAGTCCATGCAATTCAGTAGGCCGATGCTGCTCTTTTATGGCGGTAGCTTTAATGAACGAACTGCAGATTTGTTCAGTCTCCTGTCTTCTTGACAGCTCCAACTGTTTCAGAACTTCAACGAGGTCCATTGCCGTCACCTGAGGCTGTTCAGGCACCCGCATCTCCTCTTCTACCAGTTAAGGTAAGTCAACCAAACACTCAATACGTTCCGCTTTCGTTCTCATCTCTTGAGTATCTATGTTGCTCAGTTCACATAACCGACCAATGTATTCTGCATTGAATCTACTTAGATACACCGAGCGGTGAGCCATGATTAGTGATTGTTTGACCAGTGAACACCAAATTTAAAATTTACGTACGTGTATAAGTGGATTAATTTATACAGTTAAGGCTAAAACCAATAAGTGCAAGTGGATTAATTTAGTATGTATCTTGTACTTGTTCTCAATAATGTGTGCGTATTTATGTCATTCCATCGACAGACCACAATTTCAAAATGGACTCAAACTGTTCCAATTTGCAACACCAACATCTACAATTAAAATCAAGTCTATCCTCAAACCAAACTTATATGTATGGTTGGATTAATTTAAGTTACTTGTTCAGAATCAAATTGTATAAATGTACAATATTTTACATTCTTATGTGTACCAAGTTTCATCAAGCCTAGAATATATATTATTACATTTATTTGATATCTTTATGTTTAACCTAAATAAAACTAGTATATTAAAGTACTTCCACATTTACAAAAACACATCGAATCTTCATGGGAGAAAGACACAAAATATCAACCACTCTTCTCACTCTCAGACACAACTCACTCTATAAACAAGAGTAATTGTTCATATAATAAAACGGACAAGTAACATTCTCAAAATACACCGATCACAACAATCAACATCTGTTCGCCTGTGACTGTGCAGCGCGAACTCGAACGACGTCGGCTTCCATAGGCTTCAATACATCGGGCATAAAAACTCCGTCCACAGTGTAATGACACTGGACCAACAAAAACATTCAGAGAGCTGAATTTCCGATCAAAATACACAAAAACGTCATCGACATCCTTTGCGAAAATAACCCTGCTCGCAGCGCCAATGTAAGGGTCGAGATCCACAAACAGGAATAATGACGATAGTGACAATTAATTCCGGAATAAACAAACTTTAATTCGCCGACTTGGCAAAACATGTGAACAACACGCAACCCGGAACTCAGAGTCCCGATACCAATAATCCCGATCACGATACCGATCGCGATCAATCCCCTACAGTACAATACGAGACGATGCTACATAAAGATGCCTTCAGGAATATTTTCTTTAAATTTGTTCTATGTCATTCAATACCTCCTGACAAAACCTTCTTCACACAGTAATTCCATAAAAACAATTGATTTGTAAGCATTTTTTTTATAGGCAGGGCTCGACACTAGGACTGGCCCGCTGGCATGGGGCTAGTTAAATATTACTTTGGGCGAGCAAAAATGAAAGTCATATTTTGGTGGCCAGATCAGGCAAGCAAATTTTTAACCCGACCTTGACAAAACTATAATAATCTTAGTTTATGTTTGTAAGTTTGTAAATAATATTTTGGGCATGGTGGATTTATTTCATACATGTACATTAGTTTTGTTATAACCTATATGAATAGTTTTGGTGAATTAACAGTCAGTTGACCAGAACTGTTAATACAGGACATGTATACATTTATCTCAATAAATTCTCACCAACATGGACAGTAAAAAAGAAGGAATAATGATCTAAAAGTAAAACTGACCTGCTTGAACCAAGAGAATCTCTTCAGACAAAGTTCATCTCTCTTTCAGTCGTCCATCCGCACTACTTGTTGTACTGTGGTTGTAGATCAAAATCACTCTGACCGCCTACGGCTACGTTGACTTCCCAAACAAAATTATTCTGCACTCTTAATGATCATAGTCATTGAGTCTGAAACTCTGAGATCATTGATGAGGTAAGACAGCAAAACCTGCTGTTGAAATCATACGGCCACCACTGCACTACACTGTCAACAATGTGTGTGGGTCACATTGCATTGTCTTTGATATGACACCGTCATGCATGCAATGCACAATACACAGTGCATGCAATGTTTCACAACACAACGCGAGCTTTGAGTCTTTGAGATTCTTACTTACAACGTGATTCGCCAAAATCTTCTTAACAAGTACACTAGTGACCATCTTGAACTAACCTAACCAGGCGCCGTACGGCGCTGATCACAGTTAATCTTGAACAAGCTCCTAGATATATTCATAAACGATCAATCCTTCACAAATAATAACAAATTAACAATATTTCCGCTTTAATCACTCGTGTCGTTGACAACGGTTCGCTCAAATCAGTACAGTTTTAACGTGTATCAAACGGGCTGTGCATTGCATAGCGTACACGTTGATGCACAAAACGAGACTTTTGTGTAAAGACTAGAAAAGATTCTACCAGTCGTTTTTCAAGCTTTCAAGGATTTTAATACCTCAATACTTCTTTAAATATCTTCAAAACGGCACGGTAAATTCTAATTTGGCGCCGTCAGTCTTTTCAAATCAGACCCTAGTTTAATATAAACAAGGTTTTAGACCTGCCAAATGTCTACTCTGACTGCCTCGGCTCTTTTCATGTTCGCTAGAGCGCAATTAGACCAACGAAAACACGGACAGCATCGCTAATCTGCGCTATGTATCCCACTCGCACGGCGTAATTATCTCCATAACAAGAGATCTCCGTAAGAACGTATTAATCGTCACTGATTATGTTACGTGTACCAAATCCTATTAACAATTCCACGTAATAGGCCAAGTAATACTTTAATTGAAGGTTAATTTGAAATGTGGTGTGCCATTGTGCATGATACCAACATCAGATCCTTGCTAGTTTTGTTAGATACAACGTTGAATAGTAGGGGCCCAGTTTATTAATCACGTTTTAAACAAGGGAAATGAAAAGAACAATGCAAAGATGAACACATAGGTAACAGAGATAACTCGTAAATTGTCATGTGTTAGCCACACTGGTATGGCCAGAAGTGTAATAAACAAGGCATGATAGGCGCTTGTACTTGTCATAGGCCCCAATCTCCCCCCCCCCCCCCCAACTACAACAAAACAGGAAAAGAAGAAATAAATGCCAATTATGATCAATATATATTTAGTTCTATTTCTGCAATATTTTCCCTTACAAATTATTGTACAAATAATTGTAAATAATTTTACGAATTATCCAACCACTTCTGCAGTAATTTACAAGGGGATAGCGGAGAGGAGGGTGGGGGTACTTGCTTAAATTTTCCTAAAATACTTTTTGTTTGGTTACACGACCGACCTTAGTCCTTTTTATTGGGTGGGGGGGGGGGGGGGGGCGTGCATGCCACATCCCTCCTGCAAACAACGACATTGCATGAAATGATAAACACGCCCTCGCACATATCCACTAGTTGATTCTTCTCCTTCGGGTTTGTGCCAGGTTTATAATAGTTTCTGACCATCTCGAGGATTGAAACTGACCGGTTTCAGGGACAAACGCCAGCACTTGGGCTTCATGTAGCTCCAGTGGCGTAGCGTGGTCGGACTGATTGGGGGGGGGGGGGGGGGGGGGTAGCCACACCTTATGTATTTCTTTGTTTTTTCAAAAAATATCCCCTTATGTTTTATATTTTGTTTTCCGTGCCCACCCCCCCCCCCCCCCCCGCCCCCCGTAGCTACGCCACTGTGTAGCTCAGCTGGTAGAGCATTGGTCTAGCAACCCGCAGGTTTCGGTTCTAGTCTCCTGATAACCCTATTTTCGTGGCTCTTTCTTCATTTGTATTATATTTTGCCGGCTAGTTTCCTTATGTTTGAAATAATTTGTAAGGTTTAGAAAATGATTCACGTGCGTAGCAAGGTACACAATAATAAGGAGGGGGAGGGACGGGTTACCCCAAAAGGGCAACTTTTGTATGGTGGGGGAGGGGGGGGGGTGGTGTTGTGTAGCCGCCGCCGACAAAACTGAATATGTTTCATCCATTTCTGTCTTTTTTTGTTTCCAGTTTATTCAATCAACTAAACAATAATTATGTACAATATATACAAAGTTTAAAATATAATTATACAGTTACAAAATTATGAATGATTCGGGCCCAAGGGAAGCAAATGCTTATTGGCAGGGCCCGCTTATACATGCAAAACATAATATAATATTCAATTCATATACCCTAAATAAACGAACAAAGATAAAACAAAATAGAATATAAAAATACACATAAACACGCACCACACACAGAATATGGTTACACATCGGTCATATAACGTCAAATGAGAATTAATTTAATTTGAAGGTGACATTATACTTGTCATACATTCATTTTTGACAAGTGTCTACATATCGATTAAAGAGATATTTTTACATAAACATTTAAAACGAGTTAAAGTTGAACTTGATTTTATATTTTCACTCAATAAATTCCATTCATTTATAGCTTGCACACGAGTGGAGTTAAGAGCACAGTGGTGTGAAGGTATTTAGTATTGACCATTTTGTAGATGACACGAGGTGCATGCATGTGTCATGAATAATTGTTTGTTTAAAACAAGGAAATATAGATTATATCATAAACACTTCCAACCAGTGGCGTAGCGAGGGTCAAGTGATTGGGGGGGGGGGGCACAGCTGCGAGGGAGCGTAGCGCCCGAGGGGGGGAGGGTGTGGGGAGGGGGGTGTCCCCCCTCCCACGGTAGGGAGCTTTTTCAAATTTGTACTTGAAATAATGCAATTTGGTGCATACCTTGGAAGGAAATTTGATAATACTGAATTAAAGAAATCATTTCCCTCATGATAAAGTATACACACACAATCAAACATACGTGTACACACACACCAGACTCAAATACTCTCACGCCGTATGCTTGTCTACATTTATTTGGGGGAGGGTGTGGGAGGGGGTTCACCCCCTCCCAATTTTTTTGAAATTTTTGAAATTGGTGTTTAAAATATCACTGTAGAAGTATGGTCATTATTGTCTTTATCATTGTCTTAATCATGGGTGTTAAAATGGTATATAATAGTGAATCTACTCGTTACGTATTTTAAAACGGTAATAGCGAGGAAAGATTAAGCCCGTGAGATGGATCCACGTGATCCTGTATACTATAGAGCCATCGATATAGTCTAGGGCATTGAGCTCCAATGGAACTAAGCAAAAGTGGAGGGGAGACATTGCGAGGAAGCGAAGCGACCGATTGGGGGAGGGTGTGGGAGGGGGTGTCCCCCTCCCACAGAAGGGAGCTTTCGTATTTTGGGGCCTGAAATTGTGCGATTTGGTGCCCACCTAAGACAGAAATTTCACGTAATATAAAGTATATATTAAAGTATGGAACCAAACATATACTTAATGACAAAGGAGGGGGAAAATCTCCTCCCCTTTCTAATGTGGGGGACACAATATTCCAATTTTATTTGCATTCAGCGCATATGGACCGAATTTACTAAAAGATATATTATTTCAAATTATTTTATTTTCCGATGATAGTGTGCAATAGACATGATAGATGAGGGTCTAATAAATTTCGAATATATCAGTATTTCAGAATATGCGCGCAAAGCGCGCGGCAAAAATTAAGATTTACAGTCCTTTTCAAAAACAAAAAAAACAGCTATGCTCGGGTCCCTTGAATTAGTTTCAGTAGGCCTATGCTCAACTGATGCAGATATCGACTCTGGAGAAGATGACTGGTGCTCCTTCAATCATGATCATCAACAATATGCCTAGATTATGCATCATGAATTAATGGAACGGGTGCATTTGGAGTGAAGAAATTAGTAAAAGAAGTTTGTCTTTACCTAGACATTTAGGACTACGTAGTGCAGCTATGCGCCTTTATAGCCTGCATGAAGGCGTCAAAATTATCTATAAAAGCGGGAGGCAGATTCAAGATCCTAAAAGGGCCCTTGGTATGATAAACGATTTACCATGCTAGGAAGTTTGTTGGGCCTATTATCATGATTATAGGGTTATTTCAGAAGACATAGAGCGCGTATAATACGCGCTCTATGTCTTCTGAAATGCGGTGAGCGTCGATCCTCGCGCACGGGACTGAAAATTTGCATAAGGCGCTATATTGGAAGGATTCTTCAAACTGATATAGGTGCGCTATTGCTAGTACTAGGGAACGACTGGTATGTTCTTGGTTATTATCGTTGATAATGATTATTATCACACATTAAATAAAACGTGATAATAATGAATGATATACATTGTAGACACATTTGGCTTCATGTCGGGTCGTCATTTTATTTTTATTTTTTTTTTTTGCCAAACGATTGGGGGGGGGGGGGGGGCACGTGCCCCCCCCCCGTGCCCCCCCGTAGCTACGCCACTGCTTCCAACGTTAAAGGCATATATGCGTGGGTTATAATGGGTAGTCAGCAAATTCCAACTCGACTCCACCGTAATCTCTCGAGGTAAACTCACGATATGTGTTGGATCGATCGAAGAGAGGTGCTTCGAAATATCTGAACAAAGGCCTTCTTATGAAATTGCATGCAGCAACCAAATTTCTCACGCCATCACCTAAGGCATCAAACAGCGGCACTTTGAAGTCGGTTGCGGTTAAGCGTGTTACGTGATATTTTCGCTCGTAAACATCTCTGATGGATCTCCATTCGACTAGTACAAACATTCCGAACGCGACTATTTTTGATGCATTTTTGACTCGGGTATTCGAAAGTGGGACAGTTTGCGATCGCTACTTGTAACTGAGCCAATGGGGATTACGTACCGTGCGTAAAAGTGCGCAAGATGGAACCACGCGTCTAATATACCGGTCTGAATTCCCTTTAATATGATATGGACGATTTGAAATGTTTCCCACAATGGCGTAGCCGTCATTATTTTATTCATTTTTTTTTTTTTTTTTTTGGGGGGGGGGGGGGGGTGGGGGGGGGGGGAGGAAGAGGGAGGGGGTATACTGGCAATTGTTTGAGGGGTACAGCCTGTGCAGATATTGAATTATGGCCCCCTTTTTTTTTTAACTGACAAAACGTGTTGCTTGCTTTAAAACAATTTCGCATTCACTTCGTGACGTGGTTTTCTCTACCGAGGTTATGTAGCATTTAAGATAAATACACTCTACGAGGGGATTTTTTGTGTGTGTATTTGCCAATATCCCTGCGTCCACATTTACCGGTCTAATCCCGAGTCTGAGATAATTTGTTTTATTTGTCCAGGGCCCTATTGCAGAAAGAGATACAATCAATTGTAAGTTTATACAATTGATAATAAGTCGGAGATTTTGCGCATTTCAACCAATAAGATTTGCGCATTTTGGTCACACGATCTGACTTACAATTAAGTGTAACTTACAATCGATTGCATCCCCTTTGCACCGCCACCCTATAGTTTATGACTTATGCGAGCAATTGATTTCCAGCGGGCTGTGATGTTTTGCCAGATTTTAACAAGTATAATCCTTCTTGTCATTAACAAATAATGTCTGATCTCTCTGGAATTGGAAGCAGCCTGCTACAGACCCCCCCCCCCCCCACACACACACATCTGCCTTGTACACGCATGCGTGTCTGTGACCAATTATTATGTTAATGTCCATACAGCCAATAGTATTTTGATAATATAATTTGATATTACAGTACTATGGAAATAAAATATATATTGCATATATGATGCAGCAGTTTGAAGTAGATTATATGATTACCAAAACGGTATTATAGGTGGTGACAGATGTGTACATAACGAGAAAAACGATAGACGCCCCTTATGGTGGCAACGTTTTTTTAATGATACATCATTGACTCACAGCTCAACGGTGTTTTATCGTGACAAAACTCCGATAAATACCATACTTTCTCTATTTATTATACAATTACTAACATACGCAATAGGTTTTAGGTTTAGATTATACATAATTGGCTGCATGCATTTCTCGTTAGTCTCATGACGTGATCACCCCATTAGAAAATTTGCTCATCAAATTCACACTCTATCTAGCACCTACCTTCATAATCCCTGGCAGAGGGGACTCTTTAATCCTCTTAGTGGATAGGGCCACTTATTTTGTTTACTATAGGTTTAGGGCAGGGTCAAGGGGATTAATTGTGCAGTGTGTTCTTTTGGCCTCATGTGATTGTTGTTTTTTGAAGTTGTGGTAAAATTTCAGATGGACCAATTTGATGAGCAAGAATTTGTTATACCCGACTTGAGGGATTAGGGACTTTGGGCTTGTTGTTGTTGTTGTTGGTGATATGTACTTTTCTAAGTGTGTCGTCACACTATAGCCACGCTCTAGCCACGATCTAGACAATAGCTGATCACACTCACTGGAATGTATCTGCGAAATGTCTTTTGTCCAATGAGGATCTGAATGGGAAGATTATCTCATAGGTGTCAATAGATATCCTTCCATGAATGCACAGACAATAGCTCGCTGAACAAAAGACTAGGTCGCCAAAAGACCCACGACCGACCCACGACCGCTTTTTAAGCTTTGGACATGTCGAAAGCGGTCGTGAGTCTTTGGCGTTCTACTCTTTTGTTTAGGGAGCCATTGTATGTCCATGCATGAGAGGCTATCCTTTCACCTATGTGCGATAATCCTCCCATTCATTCGTCATTTAATCATCGTTCGGACAATGCTTCGCCTCTCACTGCCAAATTTATGAATGGGGATTAGGAGCGTAGCAATTTTATGAATGGGGATTAGGAGCGGCGCGAGAGCGTAGCTATATGTGACGGGGGTATTACAGGGCAATTTGATGAGCAAGAATTGTTTATACCTGACTTGGGGGATTAGGGACTCTGTGCTTGTTGTTGTTGTTGGTGGTGGTGATAGGTACTTTTCTAACAGGCCAATTTGATGAGCAAGAATTTGCTATACCCGACTTGGGGAATTAGGGACTCTGTGCTTGTTGTTGTTGTTGTTGGTGATAGGTACTTTTCTAACGGGCCAATTTGATGCACTAGGATGGTTATACCCGAGTTGAGGGAAAGGACGCTGAACTAAAGGATGTTGTTGTCGTTGTTTGTTGGACAGAAACATCTCAATAATCAACGCAACATATGAGCACGCATATTACAAATTTATTTTACAATAAAACTATGCCAAACTGCCCACAAAGTAATGTGTGACAGTTTCTTTCACTAACTCATTAAACTTACTTTGTACACGGTGGCATGAAATTATCCCGTAGACAATTTCATATCTAAACATTTCAATTGCAAATATATTTTAAGCGAAATGGACATCTGTTAATCTGAAACTCGTCCCGTGCTTTTACTGTTAATATGAATTAAATTATCACGTAGACAATTTCATATCTGAAAACTTCAATCGTATATCTTTTGAACGAGATGGAAATTTGAAAAAACTGAAACCCATCCCGTGCTTTTATTGTTAATATGAATATCAAACCACAAAAGTTCCAAGTAAGTTTTGAGGATTTGGACAACGATTATCAAGTCCCTCTATTAATTATAACATTAGAACCAGTAATGTATCAGCTGTGGCACGCCACTTGCCAGGCCTAGAGGTATACCATCAAAATGATGGACTTCTAATAGCTCACTTGCAGATATTGTACTGGCAAATAAGCACACTGTTGTTGTTGTTGTTGTTGTTGTTTGAAGTGGTGGTAAGTTTCAGATGGACCAATTTGATGAGCAAGGATTTCTTGTACCCGACTTGGAGGATTATAGGGAGGCTGTATGAGGTTATTCTTGTGTGTTGTAAGTTCCAGATTGACCAATTTGATGAGCAAGTATTTCTTGTACCCGATCTAAGCTTATATAAGTTCTGTGATTAAATACGAATCTTTGGTATTTAACACTAAATAAAAAGATAAAGGATTATATAACGTAATATTGCCTTTTTGTAGATATTACGTTATATAATCCTTTATCTTTTTATTTAGTGTTAAATACCAAAGATTTGTATTTAATCACAGAACTTATATAAGCTTAGATGTAGAATAGCGTGTAGTTTAAGTATGTATTCAACAGTTATTCATTATTTGTGACCGGCTCTGTCACTTTGGGTAATTCATCGGGAATATCAAAATTGAGATTTTTAGTGTTTCTAATTCTCTAGGATTTCAGCTTTAAAATGATATACAACTTGAGAAGTATGAGTTTCTTGAAGGCTAGAAAAACGCAAATTAATGACATGGACCAGAGCCCCGTGATTTGTCAAACAACGGAGAAAATCGCTTCTAAAGTTTTGCATCCATTCCGAAAAGCATTCTCACACACCGAGCGAGAAGTTGAACGGTTCGCGTTCACCTTTCCGCTCGTAATCGATCAGCAAACGAAATAATGCATGCGAAGTTATACTGTTATTCATCGGCCAATCAGCAACGCTTTCGCCGGTATTACGTAATTGTATAATAGCCTCAGCCCTAAGTCTCAGTTGATCGGCAAACTAGCCCATGTGCTGCCCTTTGATGTGCATGTATTACAACCGCGGTCTATTATGTATGTACGTACCGCCATAAACCACCGCATCATATTCACCGTAGCGCCGCTGTACCACCGGTAGACAAAAGAAAAGCGCAGTTTGATACCGTATGATATGGTACGCTGCACACGCACACTGAACACTTGCGTCATGCCCAGCGCGATTCAATGCAGTACCCATAGAATTATAAACAAACCAAACACTCGTTTACTATACAGTAAGTTAAATGCCGCGCACGCTTCCCGGAAATGTACAACACACGGACAATACAACTCTATTCAGGTTAGTCTGACCAATCACTGTACAGCTACCGTGCTTTCCTCTTGCAGCTCGCTGTGGTGGTACGGTCGAATCACACACACATAGCTGGCGCGTTCGTTTCACAATCGATCATGATCAGCCAGCGCGGATTGACTGAGTTTCTGGTCGAAACCGAAATGAAGGTTGCTTAGAAAAATCATTATTTACGGCATAAAAAATCGAATAAGGACCTGAAATTTTCAGAGAATGTAGATGAAACATGTAAGTATCAAATCCCATAAAGTAAAAAATTTCAGCCAAAGACAATATTTTATGATTTTGAGGCTCTAAGTACTAAAGACCAATCGCGACTTTATACCCATTCTCTGGGAGCCGGTCTCATTTATGATATTCTCATTGCTACGCTACTTATGTGTGTTAATGGTACCAGACACGATTAGCATTTAATGCTATTTTCTGGTCCCAATTATCCTTTTAAAGGGACTTAGTAACATTGTCCAAATCCTCAAAATAAAATTGTAATTCTAGCGATTCCCTTATACCTTGTTGTATTCGTATTAACAATAAAATCACGGGACAGGTTTCGGTTTTTCAAATTTCCCTTTCGTTACAAAGATATGTATGATTGAAGTATTCAGATAAGAAAAACTCCGGGCGAGTTTTTCTTCCGTGTACAAAGTGAGTGCAGTGAGTTACTGAATATCACTTTGCATTTTCGCTCATTACTTGGCCATACAATGTCCATTTGACTTGAAATTTTCACACAATACCCTGTGGACATATGAGATAACAACAATATACATTGCAACAACCATTCATCACGTTTTGCACATGTCAACAAAGTTACTAGATCCCTTTAATATTTATGTTACACATTGACATTTGATTGTTATATTGATGTACTTTTTATTTGGATAATAAAACATCAAACTCAAACATCAAACTCACTTGGGGGATTAGGGACACTGTATGAGGTTGTGTGTGTGTTTTGTTGTTGTTAGTAGCACAATGTTGATACAAAAAAAATTCTTAGTGTTGGCTTCATGCAGTGTGTGGTCAGAATAACATAGTCAACAACAATGGAGGGGATCTTGGATGGGTCTTTTATCAGTTATAATCCCCTCAATATACCCTCTTACCAAGAGTGTGAATTTGATCTGCTAACACCCTATACTGTACTTTACTAGGGAGAGCGTGATGCAAAGCAGGAAACGAAACAAAGCTTTCTATCAAGTGGTATCGAATGTGGAAGGCAACTACATGGTAATTATAATAACACTGAACATATCAGTATACATTCAACGGTTGTGACTTGTGTATAATATCACACGATGATGCATTATTTTGCATGAGCCATATTGGCAGCACCCTGAAATCCAAGATGGTTCCCCCTTTTGTGCAAATGTATGAATAATGTCTGTTTTCAGTGGCTATGGGCATTACTAAGCAATACGTACATGGTATTATTTGGCAATCATGTTTTCAAATATGCAACAAAGATATTTCAGATTGGTTGCCACCATATTTGGGGGCATTAGTTATTGACCTAATTTGTATATTCACCAAGATATAGTACAACCGTATTTAATCGTACAATCGTAGTTTAAAATGACAAGCAATACCACGTTTGTAAGGTTTTGAGGGGCAACAAATCGGTTCCTAGTGCTAAACTCAATTAAATTATGACCATGGCAACCCATATAGAGTCAAGAATCCAGATGGTCGTCTGTGAGTCTGACTTTTAAAAGGAGACAATGTTATCGGGCCATTTGACTGCATTCATTTCATAAATGTAATATCAATTTTTACTATTAAGAAACCAACTAAATTTTGATTACATGTAATGTAGTTGCTAATATTATTGTATGAGAGTAAACAGAATAAAAAATTATCTCCATCTAATATAACCACAATATTGATAACATGTACCCCAGCTGTAGTAATTTGTTGGGAGCGGCAATCTTGGATTTAAGAAGTCTGCAATAATGATTTATGGAATTAAGGATAACAAATGGATTTGTGTCCACCGCAACCTTACAAAAGTGGTATTACTCGTCATTTGATTTTAGTCAATTTCTGGGAATATGCAAATTGGGTAAATTACCCAATTAAGCTAACTATATGCATTGGCATTGCTCAATGTTGACAAGGTGGTAACCAAGCTGACTATCTTTAAAGGGGACCAACAGGCAAAGGCGTTTTGTGATATTGACTAGATGATCAACACGTTTGCAAATGGTTGTGTAATTCATACACATGAATAACTAGCACCACTTACGAAACCAAAAAGGCATCATGGTTCCGGACGCGCCAATCGCCTGCGAGTGCGCCAATTCTCTTTTCGTAACCACAACACGGACATAGAATCATTTCGGTCAGAATTGCGTCCGTGTTATGCGACCGCCCGATCAGGCAACAACCAATCAGCGCGCTCGCCGCTCGTAGCGAGGTCAAACGTTCATCACAATTACGCTCGCACGTGTGTAGAGTGTGCTGCCAGCTGAAACGATTCGAGTCTACGACCCCGTTTACAGTGCAGGGCCGGGCCGAGCCGCGGCTCGGCCCTGCCTAAATTGCGGTACTCGGCCCCACCCCCCCCCCCCCACCAATTTTGTGCGTTTACAGTGGTGGTCTCGGCCCGGCCGCCCTTTCAATATCTTGTCGTAGTGGCGCTCTGCATGTAAACAAACCATTATTTTGGGGGCGTGCCGGGGTCACAGAACAAAGTCGCGTTATTTGCAATGATTTTGCAATTGTTTTCCCAATTTGGTACCGCATTTGGCCCTGCGTGCGTTTACAGTGAGAAAAAGCGGGGCCGGGCCGCGGCTCGGCCGCGGCCGAGACTACTTCCAGAGCGGGGCCAAATGCGCGGCCACTTTTGGCCCCGCATTTGGCCTTTTGAGCGTTTACAGTGAAAAAATGGCCGGGCCGAGCCGCGGCTCGGCCTTTTTTTCACTGTAAACGGGGTCTAAGTCCGCGTTCACCGAATAAGCGATACTGCTTGTAAACAAGAGTTGTTTTAGCGCGGCGGACGTACCAATAGATCGGTCCTACGTCGCTGAAAGCTCCGTACGTCACTGAGCGAAAATTGCCTATTTTCACAAGTTATTTGGGTGGTTGAATAAAAACAAATTGGCGGGTGGAAAATCATGTGATCCGGGGCGCGGTTTTAGAACGAATGTGAAAGGTTGGGGAGAGTAATACTGGGCAAATGCAATTTAGTCACGACAAGGAGAAGGTGTCCTACAGACGAGCGGAAATAATTATTATTATTGGTGGCTTAATTATCACGGGGCTTGAAAGAAAGTCGTGTATTACAGCAACTTTAATGGCGATAACCAGGACGGAGAGACCGTTGTTTACGTCTGCAGACAAGAGATAACAGTAAGTACATACTGTAGTGGAACAGGATTCTGGATTTGCTTGGGTTAATGGGGAGATAGATAAAAAGAGGTATTTAGCAGGTGAATACTTTGGATATTTTGGGAGCGTCGCGGCGTGGTGGGCGTGACTTTGGTGACTCTGGGAATGTGGATGGAGCTGATTGGTACACGTGGGTTGTAACCAGGATTATGATTTGGGTGTTTCTGTTTGCGGATGTGTATGTGTGTGTGTGCAAAAGGTGTACACGAATGTGTGGTGTGTGAGCGAATGTGTGTAGTTCGTCATGTGCGACATTTCCGAAGACGGCTTACGAAGCATTCATACTGATTAATAAAGTGCCACAATAAGGAAATTAAAAGGGTGGATTAATATTGCGTGAAAGTGATAAGGTTTATCGCCCTTAAGTGTGGAATATTTGAATGGATAGTAAGAGTTTTAAGAAAGTCGTGTATTACATCAGCTTTAAAGGCAATAACCAGCACCTGCAGACAAGACATAACAGTAAGTACATACAAACAGAAAACATTTGTGTTTTCTTGTGAATGAGTTTGTGATAGCTTGTTGAGGTAGTGGATTGAATCATTTATTTGTAAGATTGAGAGGTCATGGCGCTATGCATGCTAACCGGACGCATATCGTTTTTTAGCTCTGCAATTTGCAATTTAAAATCTCATCAAATCTTAGGTTTTTGTTACTATCCTTGCCTCAATTTGTGCTGTTTGGTGTTTTTAAATGTAAACTCTTGCCATGATTGAACTGGAAGTCAAAAATTTGAAGGATTTAGCATCATAATCAGACTATAACAATTTGATGATCTGAAAGTGCATACCTGTACTAGTGCAATAGCCTTTAAAATAGCTTATGTGTGACAAGCACATTTACTTGAGTCGGCAATCTTGAAATTTGTAGGGGTTTTGATGATTCCTTTCGCGTTTTGATAGTTTTTAACTTTTTAAATAGTGTACCATGGCTCTACTTCATTCCCAATGGATCCCGGCATTTTGTGCGATGTTATGTGTGATGTTGCGAATTGTTAGCGTAGCAAGAGTGGACAGTATTGATGATAATGACCAGCCAAGTTTCATACAGGACAACTGGACAGTACCGCTTTCAGCACTGCTCAGAAAATATCTTAGCTTTATTGACGTAAATTATGTGTGTTTGTTCTATTGTTCCATATACTTTTTGAAACCTAAACCACCGAGTGTGATATTTGAAAGAATAGACTCAGATTACTTGCATTCTTCTATGCATTGTTATCGGGTTACATTGAATTGAATCCCGGCCCACGTAAACTAAAATACCCATGTGAAATGTGTCACAAGGCTGCTAAATTGGGTCAAAAAGCCATAGAATGTGATCGATGTCAGAGATGGTTTTACGTCCCACACGTTGGCGAGTTGTAGTTGCAAGTTAGGGCGAGTTGAAGGTAGTGTCAACTCGGTGCAACTCTTGCAAGATCTGGAAAATTGATGTGTTTTTCCACGCCAAACTCTAGTTTGATACGATTGTTATACGAGTCGAACCGAGTGAGGTCCGAGTAGCGATGATTTATGTACGACTTGTGCCGATCTTCGTATGACCTAATCAAACTCGAGTTTGATACGATTGTTCTACGAGTCGAACCTTATGCTGTGATCCGAGTTGCGGTGATCTAGTGCGATATTTGTACGATATATAAGGAGCTTTGTACAATTAAGAACGAGTTTGTAAATATGGCTACTCATTTTCTGAATACGCATCACTAAACAGAATATTTGTATTAGAGGTCATTTATGTAAATAATGTTTTGAAATGTGTTTTGGTTTTCAGCTAACTCTAACTACCCATGGAGCAAACACCCCCTTTTTTAGGATATCAAACATGGAATGTTATAAAAGGTTGTGCACCAGAAATGTCTTATGGGACCTTCTAGGATCACAACCTAGGTGGACAACCTCGCGATCTAGCTACTGGAAGTCCACAAAACGCGTACAAACGATTTAACCCATAATGTACGTTAATAGCGCCTTAAATCCTTAGGGTTCATGAAGGTTTGTCTCTGCTATTTTCACAATGACACTAAAGAGCATTATGATATCATGACATTGCTTCAGATTTGTGTTCTGTAGAGTCGTGTGCATCTTTTGCTACCAAATTTGACTGCATAATATCTTAATAATAATAATAATATAGAGCACTTATAATGCGCCATGAATCTAGTAAACTATTCTCAGGCGCAAATAGAAATGAAAAGGAAAGGAAAGGAGAGAGAAATAGAAATATAGTCCCTAATCAAATGCTAATTTAAACAAAATTGTCTTTATGCCTATTTTAAAAGACTCAATTGATGTTGCATTTCTTACATTAACTGGCAAAGAATTCCATAATGTTGGTGCTGAATACAGAAAGGACTTTTCACCTGCCAACGATTGAACTTTTGGTACTAATAACATATTACAATTCAGGGAGCGAAGATTTCTATTTGGTACATATACACTAACCAAATCTAATACATATTGAGGAGAACGACCATTGAGAGCTTTCCATGTCATAATAAGTATTTTGTACATTATTCTCTCTTTCACAGGTAACCAATGCAGGTCCTTTAAAATAGGAGTTATGTGAGAAAACTTAGGAATACCAGTAAGAACTCGTGCTGCAGCATTCTGAGCCCTCTGTAACTTAGCAAGTTGTGTAACTGGTGCATTATATAACAATGAATTACCATAATCTAAACGTGATATAACATAAGAATGAATAACAGAGGCAGCTACTTCTTTTGAAAGTGATTTACGAATACTACTTATATTGCGAATATGATAGTACACTGAACGACACGTTGCATTAATGTGAGATGACATTGACATAGTGGAATCAAATTGTACACCTAGATTTCTAACATTTGACACTGCTTGGACTTCTACGTCACCAATTTGTATTGAATTACATTGAATCTTACTACGATGCCTTTGAGATGCAACAACTATAAATTCACTTTTATCATCATTTAACTTGAGTCTGTTATTTATCATCCATCGTCTCATATCTGCTATGCAGGATTCAAGTTGTCTCTTGGCCATTACTTCACTATCATTTTCGGAAAGTTTAAACGATGTGTAAAGCTGTATATCGTCGGCATATAAATGAACATTTACATTATGACGACGAGCTATTTCTGCAAGGGGAGTATTATATATAGTAAAAAACAACGGTCCTAAGACTGAACCTTGGGGTACTCCGTATAGGAGTTCCTGTTCAGAGGAGAATGAGTCATTGACTCGAACTGATTGCTTCCTGTGACACAAATATGAATTTATCCAAGATAGTGCTGATCCTTCCACTCCAAGCATGTCAAATCGATGGATAAGGAGATCAATGTCAATGGTGTCAAACGCAGCTGACATATCGAGCAATACAAGGAATACAGCGTGCTTTGCATCCATGGAGAGAAGGATATCATTATGAACCTTTGTGAGGGCGGATTCAGTGCTATGGTACTTTCTATAAGCAGATTGAAGAGGTTCTGTTAAGCTGTTATGATCTAGATAGGCCTGGAGGCGACAAGCGACGACTCGTTCGAGAACTTTGGACTGGAATTTCAAGTTTGAAACCGGTCGGTAGTTCTGGAAAGAATCCTGATCAAGGCTTGGCTTCTTCAAAAGTGGTTTTATGATTGCTTTCTTGAAAGATGAAGGAAATAAACCGGATTCCAGGGACCGATTTACTATTAATGTAACATGTGGTACAATGTCTGCAAAATGTTTCTTAAGCAGCCACGATGGAATTGGATCATGAGGGCTGTATGTAGATGGCGAATTCTTGATGATTCTTGCGACTTCATTCTCTGATGCTGGCTCAAAGCTGGATAAACGACAGTCAACCCTAGGATGCTGGTCCTCGGGTGTTGGCAAATGAGCTAGTTGAGAAGCAGCCAAGTCCAATTGAGCACGAATGTTGACGATCTTTTGGAAGAAGAACCTGTTAAAAGTCTCAGCGAGATCTCTCTCATCCGAATGAGCAGGGAGAATTGACTTTTTTCCGCGATGAAGAGCATCACCGACGACTTTGTACACCTCTCTTTGATCTGAGCAGTTCTTTATTGCGTCTTCCAGATTCTTGGCCTTGGCTTTCTGTATCAATGAAGAGACAGCAAGTCTCTGTTTGACGAAGGATTCTCTGTCAACAGCAAGTTTACTCTTCCGCCATTTCTTCTCTAGTCTACGTCGTTGTCTTTTGGCATCAGCAATCTCATCTGTAAACCAGTGATTCAAATGGCGATCAACAACCAAGCATGATTTTGCTGGAGCATGTTTGTCTAAAATTTTAGTCAATGATGTGTCATAGTGATCACTGAGCTCATCCAGATTCTGAGACTCATCGGAAGATAACTCAAGTGATTGCAATTCATCGGAAAATGCAGAGTGATTGATTGCTTTAAGTTTCCGAAAAGTTATCCTTTTCTGAGTCTTTGTTGGTGGTTTATTCATATTTAACACACAATGAACGGCTGCATGATCGCTGATAAATGTTGATATTTCCACCGATTTCACCAATGTTTCTGATTTTCTGGATATGACATAGTCGAGGATATGTCCACTCATATGAGTAAAATCTGTGACATCTTGACAAAGATCAAATGTATTCAGAATGTCAACGAATTTCATGGTATTCACATTTCCTTGGTCATCCCAATGGATGTTGAAATCACCCATTATGAGAATCTTCTGAGAGGAGACACAAAGAATCGATAGCAGGTCCTCAAATTCCTGAAGAAAATTCGCAACAGTACATCTGTTCTTCTGACTATAAGGAGGTCTGTATACAATGACTAGATTGATAGGATCCTGATGGCTGTTTCCAGGCAGCAAGGTACAGCACATGCACTCGAAGCTGGCAAATGTTTGGGAAGTTGTTAACACCAGCTTCAACGAATCACGATAGAGAACCGCTAAGCCACCCCCTTGACGATTTGGGCGTGGGATTTGAAGAAACTTGAATCCCGCAGGTGTAAGGTCCCCGATGGTTTTCTTATGCCTTTCCGAAGACGTAAGCCAAGTCTCGGTTAAGCATACAATGTCCAATCGATGATCGGTGATATGATCTCGGATGATGTCAGCCTTATTGCAGACTGACTGGGCATTGATGAGCCCAATGGTGCAGCTCTCCTTGCGTTGACATGTCCCGGCATCAACTCCATTCACACAGAGATCGGGAGTACGCGGAGAGACAGTTGTGGCAGGATGTTGTTTCCTCTTCTGCTTTCTCCTTCCACCGCGTTTTCCACGGTGTGCTTTGCTGGCATAACTCCGTGAAGAACTACGCCTCCAATGCAATGTGGCATGATGTCGAGAGATACCATACCTCCATATTCTGTCCAGGATATCTGGCTGGGGAATAGACGACAGGTGTTCATATCGCCTAAGTTCTGGTGGTTCATAGTGCAGGGGAGGAGTATGAGCATCACGTTGACTATACACCTCCGTCCGATGACTGGAGACCTCCGGCCCAGGGTTAGGATGGACGTCACCATCGATAAGCAGAAATGCATGAAATCTCGAGTTCGAATTCGGGTAGTATGATAACTGGGGACCAATGTATTTTCTAGCCTTGTGTTTGGCATTAGGACTAGAGTCACTAATACTCTGCTCAATACAGGATAAAGTTAGGTTAATCCTTTGTTGAGACTCTATTGAAGCCAGCACCAGTATCAAAAGAATAGCTCCAGTTCTTTGTAGACATCCCATGATGTTGCCGTATCAGTAATCCGTTTAGAATAGAATCTATTCTTTTCATTTCACACATCAGCAAACTTGAGTAAGTTCAATGAATGAATAGTACGTAGTGTATACTATATGATGGTATATGGTGTATACTATGTATAATGGCTGCCAGTATACCATTCCAGAACTGTGGCGAAAAGTTTGTTTGCTTGATACATCACAAATAATGAGTTAAAGATGAAATTTCGGAGTCCAAGTAAATCCATGAAGGTTCATGAAGCACTAGTTAAACATCTATAACTCAAGGTTGTGAATAAATGGTAGAAATAAAGCAAAGTTTGGAGAGCTGAGCTAATGTGTCACGTGTCATTTTAAGTCACGTGTTATACAAAGGACTTGAAATTGCACGTTCAGTTATATACAAAAACGCATTGAAATGTTCAAATTATGTAAAACGTTACACAATTTGTATTTGAAGTTCTTCAAATGGCATTCAATGTTATTTTTGAAAGTTGTTAAAATTATATAAACGAAAAAAATAATAAAACAATAAAACACATGACAAATCAAAAACAATACAATATATCAGAATATGAGTTCTTAATAGTGTATTGTTGGTATCTGATTATAATATAGAGGTAAAACATGTTTGATAATGAAATGCACATAATGTAATGTAGAATAGGGAAAATAGATATAGATTATACAGTACAAATATATAATAGGCCTTCATATAGATATTATGATACAATATAAACAATTTAATAAAGTGATTTGCATTTAATGATATATCTGACAAAAATGCACTTATACTTTTTTTTCTGTGTGTTTTGCCAGTATTCACACTGAACTAATACAGAAGACAGCAATGTGTGTAAATATTTTGTAGGAGTGTAGGGAATGATTAAGGGGAAATAAATGAAGCGGCACTTTTTATTCATGTACGAGAAAATACAATCAAACAAAGTAATTGGGCATGGAAATAAACAATATTGATAACAACATTATAATCCTACCAAAGAAAAACAAAGTGACCTACTCTACATCTTTAAACAATGTTACAATTGTGTTTAATGTGGTAGGCCATTTTCTGAGCCATCGTGCCCTATTAGGTTGTACTGGACGGTATATCATTGTTTCAGCAAGTCCACACAATTATAAGTTCTATTTGTATATGACAGCTTTTCAAAGATTTGAGGCCTCAAACTGGTCAGATTGATGGTTTAAACCATGGGCGTCAACAGGCGGGGGACGGGGGGGGGGGGGGGGACATGTCCCCCCCACATTTGAAATTGGAGGGGATTGTCCCCCCCCCCCCCACTTTTTCATATATGCTCGACACTATCACTTGCCCTATTGCCCGGGGCAAGTGAAAATTGATAGTGGGCAAGTAACAATTCATAAAAGGTCTAGTTTGGTTGCCCGATTGGGCAACTAAGAGGGAAAAGGGTATTTTTTCTTATGTGTAAATCTCATCAAGAAGTATGTTGGCAATTAAAGTGTGAGCATATATGATTTTACTTGCCCACTTTGGCTTGGTTGGAGGGCAAATTTCTAACTGTCCACTACGGAGATGAAATATCAGTTGTTGTACATAAATATGTACGCAGTCAATGGACTGGTAATATCAAAATTTGGGAACAAATTTTCAGGATATTTAATAAAATGTAAGATTTTGTGTAAAACCATTATGTTCCGCAAAACCACATGTATGCTCTTTTTATTTTATTTCATTTTCATTTTTCTGAAGCGTCACAGTGTTACCAGCAATTTTAATCCTGCCAATATGTATAAGGCTACTGTAAGCTATATCTTTGAGGAAATGTAACATGAACATCTTTATGGTATTCAGTTTCTATATTTCCTTAGAAATGACAGAAAAGTATTTATGTGATCATCATCATTGTATCAGGCATCCTTATAGTTGCTGGTATATACCATTAATATATTTGACAGTAAACAAAGTGTTTATGATGTGCGTCACTGGTGAAATATGATGATAATCAGGGAAAGCAATAACATTTTATTTGTTTCTGGGCAACTTCTGAGACTTCCTGCTTTTAACTACCATATCACTTTACAATTTGTTTTGCATTGAACTCTGAAAATATTATATCATGGCTCAGATATAATGGGGGCTCTTTTGAAGCATTTTGGGGGCTAAATCTCCAAGCCACCTTGAAAAAGAGTTAATTTCTACTGTATAATTGTGTATATTATATCTATGTGATTCATTTATAAATGATGTTGCAGGCTTGCAGCAAACTGACGTACAAAGCAAAATTGACATTCTGACAGCATAATTTGATTGCCTTTGTTGCCTCTGGATTTTAGTGATGTATTTGTGCAACATGGTCACATACTATGTGTACATGTACAGCATGGCAGATCACTGCTGAATGAAGAGAGTGAATTTAACAAACTGGCAGCATGATATGATTGCCTTGGTTGCATCGGAGTTTAGTGATGAGTTTGTACACAATGGTCACATATCTATTTCCATGTGTACATGTACAGAAGGACATGTCTCACTGCTGCTAATTTTTACAATATGTTGGACAGAGACCAAGTAACACACAATGTACGTGCACATGTTTTAGTCACTAGCACTTGCCCTATTGCCCAGGGCAAGTAAAATGTATGTCGGGCAAGTCAAATGTAATAAATGGTCTAGTTTGGTTGCCCAATCGGGCAACTGTTCAAGTACAAGAGAAAATTAAATTCCTTATGTACATGTATATCTCATTTAAATACAAGAGAGAAATTTGCCAAGCAGATCGAGCTACCTAGCAAAATAATATTGTTTTTTTCACGTTGCTTTTTATGGGCAAGTAAATTTTCTGTTTGGGCAAGTAAATTTGAAAAAAAATTTTTTTATTTAACTTGCCCGAATGGGCAAGTAGAAAGAAAAGTTGGTGTGGAGGCAATAAGAATGCACTACATATATATAAAGTTTCTGTCTCAGGTATGCAACAAATCGCACAATTTCAAGCCAAAAAATAAAAAAAACTTCATACCGTGAAAGGGGGACACCCCCTTCCACACCCTCCCCCGCTCGGGCGCTTCGCGCACCCTCGCAATGTCCCCCTCACTTTTGAAAGGCTGTTGACGCCCTTGATTTAAACAGCTATTGTATATCAGGTGACTGCACATGTCTCCAGGACTCATTAACCATTAAATTGTTCACTCAAACACTGTTCCCACTGAGGAAGCTCAGGGCAGTTCCTGTGTTAGCTGTCTACTGCACAACATTATATGGTTCACGAACTATATGACTGTATGTACTGCGATTTGTGATGCCATTTTTTCGAGCACATCATTGATACTCCTTAGCGGATGATGTACTTTACAGAAATGTATATGATCTTAAATGACGTCTAGTTTTAGAAGGATATCATTCATGAAAATGCTTAAGTTTACATCAGCATATCCACAATTATAGTATAGAGTATTTCACATTTGTGAAAATACCAATATAGTTATAATATTTTATATTGGCATCTGACGATAACTAGTTTCTCTATGTGATAATGTAGCTTGATGATTGTGGTTTGATTGGTCATATTGTAGTTTTCCCCTCTTTTAGTATCTTCATCATGCTAGCCTTGATAATGATTCTACTCCCTTTCTTTAGTACAGTGTGGGAATATAAATGGACTTTTACTTGCACCAGTAAGCTTTCAATTCTTTCCTGCTAGTGGTACTGTCAGTGTCATGTGTAAAAAGTACATTGACATGTTCTTGCTGATGTTTGGATTACATATTTCTTGGCCTTCTTTTTTCTTGTGAATGGAAGTTGTTGAGCTTTACCAGGTTGTCATCTAATCAGTTAAAAAAGACTCATCCCAAAGACATGTCAGCTTCCATACCTCGTTATTATGACTTTGTATTTTGCACTCTTTCCAAACGATGTCGATGAACCCTCGTATCACCAGCCCCCTATTATGATACCGAGTGCAGCTTTGTAATGTAATATGCGACGATTCATAACAACAAAATTACTTTGTTTGGTATTGTAAACATGATTTGATGGTTATTTTATGTATCTTTTTTAGGCTTAAAAGGAGTTTAAAGGGCCTGAAATAGATTATAAAGATTTTGCTTGTAATAAAAAGCTATGATTGGGAAATAAGATAATATATTTCATATTCGTGGACTTGGTGTGAAAGGTAGGGAGGGCACATGCCTTCCAAACATGAGGTCCCGAGTTCGGAACCAGAGAGTGCCCTGAAGGATGGAACGTGATTCCTTAGCACTGTATTCACATACAAGGTGTCAGGCTGGAAGACTCCCATGTGAGTGGAAATATGCACTCTGTGTGCTGGATTGATTGCAGTATGTATCCAATGACTGGAGGTAAAAAATAATGATGCACCGCGATCGTCAAACGACGGAACGTTCGCTATATCATAACATCCATATTATCATTATAATTATTACAATTAATATTATGTATTTCTTTGTTTCAAATTCTTTTGTTTTGCATTGTTTTATCATTTGTTTTGCAAGTGTATTGTTTTTTCATCATATTAAATGCGATCTAACATGTATAACGTTTTACAGATTAATATCTGTGTCATTCTATAATCTGCACCATTTCCACAATTTTGTGTCCATAAGCGTATGTGAAATTTCATATTCTATGTCTGACACGTGACATATAAAGACACGTGACTTAAAAACTATAGAAGTAAAAAGGCAAAATTTGGTATCAAAAGATGCACAACTATCTATGAAAGACATACCTAAATCAATGTGATGATAGCAGCATGCGTTTGGGTGTAATCATGAAAATACCAGAGTTGGACATTCATGAACCCTAAGGATTTAAGGCGCTTTTAACGTACAGTAAGGGTAAAATCCTTAATATGTGTTATGTGGCCTTCCAGTAGGTAGTTCGCGAGGTTGTCCACCTAGGTTGTGCTTCTACAAGGTCCTAGAAGACAATTCTGAGCCTAAACCTTTTATAACATTCCATGTATGTAAAACCCCCTTTGCTCCCTGGGTAAACTGTCTGAAAATCGAAAGTAGCCCAATGTAGGACTAATCATTCATTAATGTTTTATGAAACGTGTCACAGCCGGTTAATAATGTGGTTAGCTTATTTGTCTAGGGGGTAAACTAAAACAAAATAATTACTAAAAACTCGGACAAAATAATACATCACACTTAAAGTGATCCAAGTAAAGTGTCTAACTCCACGGAAATTATTTGGAGCTTCCTCGTTACTCTTCTGCCGTGTTGTTTAGCTTATGGTGAGAGAAGAATAAAATAGGGTTAGATTTTTTCAAATGTCCCTTTAGCATGAAGATAATTATCATTGAAAATCATCATCTCAAAAGCGTTGCCCAACGCTTTTGGTAAAAATTACAATTGCCGTAAGCTGAACACTTCCGGCCTGCGCGCCACGCGATTGATGTACCCGACTGTTGAGCCGAGCGCGCAAAAATTCTGTACCGTCTGTATACACGGGTGCGGATATCGTCAAACGGACGATTATTACTGCGACAAATCTACGGCAGGCCATCAGTATTCGGTGATATTATGAACTCAATATTCGTGTTTTTGTTTCCGTAGGTTAACAGTGGTCGTTTTATTCAAACTTTCACAAATCTTTAAATTGTATTTTACAATGATATTGATCATGTTGATATAGGATTGAAGTCTCAAATGTCATTTTTTGCAATATCTGACACTTTACAGGGATCACTTTATTTCAGGGAAATAAAGTTTAATTTCCTTCAAATTCACAGTATCACAACCAAGGTAACATTAAATAAAGAGTTGGAACCCAATATGAAAATAATCGAATCAAGTTACATCGTTTCGTTAAGCATAAGAATGGGAATCAATTTCAGTATTAAAGTTTCATAATTTGTGAGAGTAATTATATCAGTTAAAGTAATTAACTAGAGTTATTTTGGTTATAAGAACAGCGTGATTGTTAATTGGATAATTAATTAAAGTTCATCGCTACTCGCTACTTTACGCGAAACTTGTGGTGCCATGGAGCCCGAAGACATCGTCGGAAGCGTGCTGTCTTGTGTAGTCTACGAGCGCTGTCGGATCTTGCCGGACGTGCGATGCTGCTGGGCCCTGCCGAAGTCGACCACGTTAACGACGCTCAACGCGAGACGAACCCGATGTGCACCCAAGGAGAGTCTGCGGTGAGCTTGATGAACGCACGGACAGCCCTAGGTGAACTATGCGAGAATCTTGCGAGAACCCTGCGTGAACCCTGGGAGAACCCTGGGAGAACCCTGGGAGAACCCTGGGAGAACCACCATAGTTGACTGAAAAAACAAGGAGGAGGCATGTGTGTCCGGTCCAGGCATACATTGTGGCTGGTGACAGTGCTGAATCCTATGGCCGCGCCTATTTTCAATATGGCCGCCAAATATCACTATACCGCCTGCTGCTTCCCAGCTAGCCACCTGACGTCGTGCCGATGTCGAAAGTTGTTGGCTGGATGTCGGCATATCGCGGTTGGCAAACTGATGTCATTAATTGAATGACCATTTGCCGACTTGTTCCATTGCTGACGTTTCTGACATTAGCGGGATATCTGTGTGACGTCATAATTGAGATGTCATATTGAGGTCCAATAAATAACATTGGCCCGACATCAATTTCACAACCATGTACCAACCTCTTAAATTGCTACCAGATCCAACATCAGCACAATATCGGGCTGACGTCATAATAGAGGTGTCATATTTATGTAGGAGTAATGACATCCGCCCGATATCTATTTCACAACCTTTTACCGACCTTTAAAATTGCTATAAGTTTCGACATCTATGCGGTATAGGCCCAAAGTCCTATTTGGGATGTCATATTGATGTCTAATTACTAACTTTGACCCAACATCAATTCTACAACATTTTACCGACCCCTTAAACTGCTACCAGTTTCAACATCGGCGCGAAATTAGCCCGACATCATTCATGTCAGATTATATTCGGCGCAACATCAGTTTAATGACCATTTGCCAAGTTGTTTCATTGCTGCCAATTCTGACATCGGCGCGATATCGGCTTGACGTCATATTTGTGATGTCATATTGATGTCAATTAAAAACATCGGCCCGACATCAATTTCACAACCATTTACCGACCCCTTAAAATGCTATATTTCGACATCGGTACAACATTGGCCCAACGTCATATTTGAGATGTCATATTCCTGTTGGTTTATTGACATCGGCCCGACATTAATTTCACAACCCTCTATCGACCTCTTAAATTGCTATCAGTTTCGGCATTGGTGCGATATTGGCGCGACGTTTTATTTGAGACGTCATTTTTTTCGTCAGCGCACGACATTCAATTAAAAAACCTCCCAACTTAAATTCGACAATGGAGTAATGTTGGCGCGTTGTCTGTTTGCCGACCGCGATCTTGCCGACAACCTGCCGACATCGGTCCGACGTCAGCTGGCTAGCTGGGTACTTATAATATTTTTGTCAACTTGCTTTGAGAATCTTGAAAACATTGTATTGAATTGCGTTTAATCGATTACAAATACTAGTACATAAATAAATTCAAGAGTAAAAAAAAAAAAATATTGCTATCGGGGAATTCATGACCGATTATAAGTGATCTAAGTGAAATGTAAAATTTCAATTTTTGTAATTATTTGTATTAAAGAATATATTTTTGTCATGTCCTTGCTGCTGTATATAATTTATAAAGATATATAAGAATATAAATAACACCTGTAAAAAGTGTTATGAATATGATTTGGAGGTTGATTATTTCAGAATCAACGCTCTGCAATATACTAACCATTACAAAACATACATGATAAGAAGAGGTGTATATACAGGGTGGCCCAAAAAAAACGGAACGGGGCACTTCCCAAAATACAATACCACAATGTTTATGTTCATCGGATAGGGTGTCCTTTCCAATGAAAAACGATACTAAGAACGGTAATTTTGGTCAGGTCGTTTTTGTTTAAGAACGCAGTGAGTGAGACCATGTCAGGTGCCGATTTATGTCGATTTCGACCTAGTCAATGCCAGTTTAACCGCACTCCTTGCCCGTAATACCATTCAGCGACCAGGCCCATTCTCTCGGCACATGGCTGAGTGCACACTAACAATAGTGCGCGATGCTCAACGATATGAACGGCGGTTCGTGCAATTCATCAAGCGCTGGCTCAATACAAATTGACAAAAAAGAGAACCTGACATGGTGTCACTCACAGGGCCCTAAAACAAAAACTACACGACCAAATTGACTGTTCTTGGTATCGTTGTTCATTTGAAAAGACACTCTATCCGATGGACATAATACATGTGTTACTTTTTTTTGGGAAGTGCCCCGTTCCGGTTTTTTTGGGCCACCCTGTATATTTTACCGATTGCGACCTGTATCTGTAGGACGATAGGATGATGGGTTTAGGATTAGGCAATAGGTGTAGGAATAGGATATTTATAGAATTATGAATTATGAATGACTGGAAAGGTTAAACAAAATGTATGGATCGAACGTGGAATCTATGCATCTATGCATGTATTCAAATTTCTTTTGACGTTTTTGATGTTGGTCGTACGTTGGACGTTTGCCATTGGGCCATTGTCAAATGTTGATGTAGGTCCAGCATCAAAAAATGACGTTGGGCCAATGTTGGGTTGGCGGACATTCTAACGTCGGGCCAACGTCAAGATTTGATGTTGGGCCATTGTTGGAAATTGACGTTATGCCAATATCACAAAATGACGTAGTGACGATGTTGGGCTGGCGGACATTTTAACGTCGAGCCCACATCAGAATTTGATATCTGTCCTAGGCCTATGTCTGGATTCGGTGTTGGGCCATTGTCGGACATTGACATTGGCTCAACATCACAGAATGATGTCGTGACAATGTTGGGCTAGCGGACATTTTAACCTCGAGCCCACATCATAATGTTATGTTGGTACAATATCATGAGTGGATGTTGGGCCATTGTAAGAAATTGACGTTAGGCCAATATCACAAAATGACGTGGTGACGATGTTGGGCTGGCGGACATTTTAACGTCGAGCCCACATCAGAATTTGATATCTGTCCTATGTCAGGATTCGGTGTTGGGGCATTGTCGGAAATTGACATTTGCCCGACATCACAAAATGATGTTGGGACAATGTTGGGCTGTCGGACATTTTAACGTCGGGCCAACGTCAGAACTTGATGTTCTCTCAACGTTAGGAAACGATGTTGGGCCTACGTTAGAACTGACATTGGGCCATTGTCAATAATTGATGTTGGGCCGAAATCGCAAAATGACGTTGGGCCAGCATTAAAAAAAACACGTCGCGCTGATGTTGGGCTGGCGGACATTTTTACGTCGCGGTGACGTCGCATGTAGGCCCAATGTCTCTTACACCCACTTTTTACATTGGCCCAACGTTGGCACAACGTCAGGTGGCTAGCTGGGTTACTGCCATGTAAACCCTTCGCACACTACTAAATTATCAGGACATTCAACACCAGGATGATTTTATGTCTTCCCCTCTCGACTTTTCAAATTCAAGTGATCTTTTAACCATACCCAAGCCCATTCAGGACAAAATACTTTATAATTTAGCATATCTCCCAATTATAATTCCCCTTAGAAGAATCTCCCACCTGGGTGACAACAGTATAACAGTTGAAATTTGCCCACTAGTTATTCAACCAAATAGCAACAGTTTCATGAAAAGAAGTTCTTCCCCTCAGCAACCAGAAATGTAAGGACTGTTACCTAGCGAACAACAACAAAAGAACCAACATGGCACACTGGGAATGAACCTAGGAAACTCAAAGAAGGGGCACAACAGTTGTGCATTCAACCGGCCTGGGATACTGGCCTGAATAGATAGCACTAATCACAATGCCATGTCGCTAGCAGAGTGATCAAATCAGCTGATTGATCACTGCAATGTTTACAACATAGCACCAGGGTAGACATGACTTGCAACACGACGTTCATTCTGTTATTTAAAAAGAATACAACACAAATCACAATATAGTTCTGGTCAGTTTCTTTATATGTTTGAATTAATTATTTAAAAAGCTGTATCACTTCGGCGATCCCTCGCATATATCCCCAAGTTGATTTCTATCCTTCGGGTTTATGTCAGGTTTATAATAGCTTCTGACCACTCGGGCAATGAGAATTAAGGGGTTTCAGGGACGAGCACCGAACGAGGGTTTTCTATAGCTCAGTCGGTAGAGCACCGGTCTAGCAATCCGGAGATCTCGGGTTGGAATCCCGTTGGAATCCCATTTTCTTTGCCCTTTTTTAATCACAATTTCTGAAGACTTCATTGGTTCATATTACAATAAAAGCAAGCCTCGAAATAAAATCAACATGTGTTTATATCAGTCACGTATCTGACCTTTCATCAACCAAAAATGAGAATGAATTAATAAGTCAAATAATAAAAAAAAACACATCTTCGCTAAAAGTTAACAGAAAAGAATTCCAATAACACCATACGTCCGACGAGTTGGTTAACCAATTCATACACTGTACTTTGTTTAAATATTAGTATACATGAACTAATTGACACATCATCAAGGGTGACACTTTTTAAAGTTACACCAGAAGATATTAAGAAAATAATTGATGATTTTGAGTGCGATAGGGCATGTCTATTTGCACGAATCGTGCAGCCCCGTCAGTACTATTGAACGAGCTACGAAGTAGCGAGTTCAATAGTACTGACGGGGCTGCACGCTGATTGCAATAGACTGCCCTCGCACGAAAAATCATTAATTATTTTCTTTATATAACAACTACCACTTTTGACACAAAATATGTTCTTACCTTTATAATCCCAGGAAAAACGATGCCGTTCCAACATGTCCATGAAGCTCTATCCAGTTCCAAAAGAACTCGCCGTAAAATTGAATGCTCTTTTTTGTGTACAATGTCCCGTCATCCTTTCTCAATCCAGCATAAAAGCGACTCAACAATTTGTCTAGTTCATCCGCTTTCAAATGATCAACATCCTCAATCAAGAGAGTTTAGCCCTAGAATTTTGCAAAAGCTTCAAGAGGATTCGATGCATATTTAGTTAACTTTTTGGTAAACAGAGTTCAATCAAGAATATAATTTGCTAGGCCTAGCCCTAGTTCATCTTCAGTTTAATAACACAAAATTCGCCATCGTAAAAGTATAATACATACCATGTTCGATCACAATGTACAACAAACAATGTCAATAAAGTTATCCAGATAAACAATCCAAATAAGGTGCGAGTCAATTTTTTAATCCAGATGAATAATCCAAGTGAAATAGGTACTTGAGTTCAAAGTGCGAGAACTAAGTGTAGTAGAACGCTTAGCTTAAACGCGACGCGGTCTTTGTACATTATACACGGGAGAAGGCCTGACGAGTGTGTACAAACCTTTATGAACATTATATCAAAGACGCTTAATGGAAAGACCGACCACTGTGCAATTATCCTGTACAAAGTGAATGGGCAGAGCGCGATGTACAAAATTAACACGCACTTTGATACGCAGGCTTTTCATTATGACGTCACAATAACAATGTTTACTTCGCCTGACTAAAAATAACTTCAAGATGACGTGATAAAGTTTGACGACCCCAAATTTGCATATCGCGCGTGAAATTTGCTTTGCGCAGAATTTGCGCGTACAATTATAAAGAATTAAATAAAGACAGTGCGCGGACTGAGCGCGCATTAACATTATAACACGCGAGTAGCCATTGCCATTTTTCTCTACACGGTCACAAATCTTTAAATTTAAAAAATATGTTTCTCACAGCTGCTGCTGCTTTGATTTCAATTGTAAAATCGCTATCGACTATAATTTTTTAATATTTTTCTTATCATGAGGATAATATTAATTCTACATAAAAACATATCCCTAAAGGTTACTAAGGTCGACACTAATTGCTGTTGCTCAATCTTCATGCTAGCCTGATTTGCCGAGTATTTGTAAGTACAGTTTGATCCTTATTTTCTGTTAAATTCTAACGAAAGAAGGGGACATCTGTTCCAAAAAAGCTATCGACTATAATTTTAAAATGTTTTTTCATTAATAAAAATGTTACAAATACAGTGATATAATAAATCCCATATGGTTACTAAGGTCTGGGCTTAAGCTCGATTTGAATCTTCATTCTGTTTGAAGGGACATCGCTGCGCGACCGCTAGTGAGCTGTCTTGTAATTCTACAGTCTTTGATTATATCTTAACGACGCGACCAGACAGCTTGTGCGCGCTTAGCGCGTTTGTTGTCCGAGCAACAGAGTAAACTCGCAACGCAGTAGACAAACAAACAACGATTAAAGCACGCTTATAAAAATGCAGCGAAGCTCGCTGCATGCATGCATGTTCACACGACGCGTAATGTACGTTTAATAACGTGTAGGGAGTACCGCCGGGCGCCGGTACATCACTCCTTTAATTGATGACGTCAGCCGTGCATTAGTCGACTATAGCACGGCTGACGTCAGTTACTGAGTGCAGATAGATCATTTTTTCTGAATAGCATGTGACCTGAATTCAGCCAATCACAACACGAGAATATTCTAAGGCGTTATATAAATAATTGTTCTAACTACATAACATTAGCAACCATAAACATAGTAACTATATTAATACAGTTAAATTACATAAGCAATTAGAATGATTTATCCCGGACTATTTTGAACGTGATGGACATTTTGACGAATTAAGCAAAACGTGAAATAGCTCGCAGTTTCTCGTATCACATGGCCAAAGTAGCGGAGATGTTTCGGCTCTATCAAAAAATCCAAGATGGCTGCTCCCCATATTACACATGTTATGATACACAAGTTTATTATATTTGTTATATAAGAATAAAGATCGAAATTATTATTTTTGATTTTTAATTTTTAGAATTAGCATCTAGAAGAATTGAATCGCATTTTAGTTGGTTGCCCCCCCCCCCCCCCCCCCAACAACATGCCTAAATCTACTGTGCTGGTCAATACACAGGTCAGGAGTATGAAAATAGCCAAACGTAAATTCGCCAGGATCGAAAATAATGATAATAATAATACTTCTAAATCCATCTAAAATTTTCCAAAACGAAAGCAATTGGCCAACCAAGACATTTAAATATCCATTTTCACAATGCGTGAGCAAATCAATTCGCTGTCACTCGCCATACTCGTATTTAATTCGTGTTTACCTCTGCAACACTCTTGATAACTCACCAGACAATTTTACTGCTCGTACTAAACTGTTGAACACGCGCCATTAACTCGACATAAATCGTACGATACTCGAATTAATTAGTACAATACTAGTATATAATACTCGTGCTCACTCGAGCTAACTCGTAAGGCGCTCTTCATCCTGTTGAGACGGCGAGTGTATGTGAGTTAATACGAGTGCATCACGAGTTTATAACGAGTAACCACGAGCTGCACAGCATCAGTTATTATGAGTTACAAGGAGTTAAATGCGAGTTGAAACGAGTTAGTCAAAATTGTAAACATGTTTGAAAATTGTCTGACCACTCCACGAATTCAAGCAGAGCTCTGGTAATTTTGCCGAGTTTTGCCGAATTGATCCGAGCTGTCCCGTGTTGTCGCGAGTCATGTTCCGAGTTCTGCACGATTTATCGCGAGTTATGGCGAGTGTCACTTTTTGCCTAAACTGTCTGAACTTGCCCTAACTCGCCCCAATTACTTATACCTACAACGCGCCCAAATGTTGAGAGCACCTTAAAGATGAGTGACAATATGTACCATGTTTTAGCTCAATATCCGTCATATTCTTGCATATGTGCCAACTGCGGGATGCAAAACTTCACTACAACCTTCTTTAAATAATTGAATGATGCTGAATCAACAAACAGTTTTAGTTTATTGGACTCGACTCAAGAAAATAGATCCACAAGCCAAGAGGGGTACCCGTGCAAACGTCTAGTCCCACATACGAACGCAGATCTAGTAAGGATGGACACCCAACCTGCGAAGGTGAGCCAACGAAGGGACCAAGAGTTAAAAACAAAACTACAAAAAAGGGGAAAGGAAATCCCCACATTCATTTAAAGATGGTGCGCATGAATTGCCAGAGTATAAGATCCAAACTACCGACCTGTGAAGCCCTCCCTGCTGGAAAGTTCACACTCATTCACAGTGGGAAACACAGTGAAAAACCACATTTCACACTGTGAAAACACATTTCATGCTGTGAAAACACATTTCACACTGTGAATGAAATGTTTCACAGTGTGGACACAGCCACACTGTGGTAAACCACACAGTGTTCACATTGTGAAATTTTATTTCACAATGTGAAATGTGTTTTCACACTGTGGCCACATTGTGAAATTTATTCCACACTATGAAAACCAGATTTTCACAGTGTGAATACCTTGCGACATACATTTCACAGTGTGAACAGAATAATTCACAGTGTGGGCACTCTGTAAAACATATTTCACATTGTGAAAAATATAATGCACCTTGTGGAAAGTATTTCACAGTGTGAATTGGAGAATTCACAATGTGGCAACTTTGTGTAAACAAATCACAATGTGACAACTCCGTGGAAACTATTTCACAGTGTAAAAAATATATTTCACATTGTGCAGATACCTGTATTAACAATGGAATGAACCTGTCTATAGAGGTCACCTGTATGCAGTGGCCACCTGTCTTATACTTCCCCTTGGTGGACAGAGGTTTGACTGAATAGCTAGACACAACAAATATGTCAATATTATTGTATTTATTGTATTCATTATACTATTTCACCGATTTGAATATATTTCAAAGATGGTTCAATATTTTATTACAAACAGAAACCAATGTTTGACTCGTAAGCGGTATGATTTTATCGAGGCTAGTACCCTAAAACAGTGGCATACCTAGAATTTGTGCAAGGGGGAGGGGGAGGGTGTCGGTGAAGAACTTTCGAGCGGGGGGGGGGGGGGGGGGGGGGTGTCCGTCAAATTGTTTAGAGAGTGCCAGATGTCGGTGAAGATTTGTTCGAAGCCGAATTCCGAGATCCACAAAAATGTTTGAGGCCAAGACCGAGATCCGTTGTTTTCGGGGGCCGATTGAGATGTTTGTTATGATGGTCAACAGTGGCGACGGGGGGGGGGGGGGGGGGGAGGGGGGGGCACGGGGGGCACGTGCCCCCCAATAATTTGGAAAATACAATAGAAAACATAAGGGGAAAAATACATAAGTTGTGCCCCCCCCCCAAATAATTTTGGTGCACCCAATCCTTCCGAATACGCTACGCCACAGATGGTCAAGACCACTAAGAAGGTGCCTCGACTGACCACTTAAATTTTGTAAGGGGGGGGGGGTGAATCCCCCAAAACAGCCCTTTTTAATGAAGGGGGGATAATGAACCCCTCAACCACTCATGGGTACGCGGCGTACGCCTATGCCCTAATATAGATCTAGTTATATGCCTCCTTGATAGTAACAGCGTTCCATGCGCTAATAGGCTATGCACGGGCACGACTATACATCCTTTACTATAAGGACGAGAGCTGTATAATATATAAGAAAGCTTTATATACAGCTCTATGGAGTACTATGGGGGGGGGGGGGATTTCGAGACCACCTTCAAGTTGAAAAAGGGGGAGTTCAAGTCCCCCAAAAACGTAATGTTTTGGTCAAGGGGGGGGGGGGGGGGTTGACTCGGTTCATTAAGTTAGAACACTGATCGCCTATTGACAAATAATTCATTCGGATGGGCATATCCCAGCTAATACTTAACATACAGTATTCAATTGATTTTCGGTACTTCCGCATTATGTTTAATGTTCTTTCGGACAATGAAGTCAGTCAGGAGCTAACTCGGCAAGAGACTAGCTCGACCTATACCCCCAACAACCCAATAATGATCTAGTGAAGACCTGTTCTTCCGATTTTTTTTTTTTTTTTTTTTTTTGAAAAATTTATATTTGAAATGCTACAAATTACATCGTTAAATTGTTGCCCGAGTTGTCCTAGGTCAAGAGCAGACCGCTAATGAACTCGGTAAGTCCAATTCGTAAGGGACTAGCCGTTGGCCGTGTTGCCGCGAGTGAGCATTAACTGAGTGACTTCATGCACCGTATCCGAATTCGAGTATTTCATGCGGGGCATGCGGTAACCTCTTCGAATTGCATTTTTGAAATAAAATGACAGAAGCTGGATCCCGATCGTATATCTACAGTTATCGTCTCCACCTTTGTTTGAATTTGAGTTGTTTGTTCCGAACTAGCGATCCAGATACTACATTATTGAGTTTTTATTGTAATACGAGTTCTGTTCCTCGACCTTGGGTTGAGTTACCGTATCCGAATTCCGATACGCCATGCAACGAGATACCAGGCCAGGCGAGACGGTCGAGGCGAATGTGCTGGACTGCTGCACGCTGCATGCTTATGCTGGCGACTTGAGTGGATTGGTGAGTCATTAATTTGTCCGACTTTCTGTATGATTGAATGTTTATAGATTGAGATCTACTGACTATGAATAATATGAGAAAATTGGCTCAATGTGAATGTAATGGAGTGTACTAGATCGACAAATGTAACGCTTTCATGGCTTTTTTGCTGTCGTTGATATTAATGTTACTGAAATATTCTACTGTCGGCTTTTTAGCGCTAGACGCTCCGATTGCCGCCTGTGGTGCGAGCCGATAACACCGTCGTCGACAACCATTTGTCGATTATAAAATGTCAGTTACCCATGGTTACTGGTAGTACATTGAAATTTTGTTTTTTGTGGTAATTCTGTAGTCTGTATTTACGACTGCGGATGGAAAGACCACGCATTAACTAATTGTAATCGACAAATAGTTGTCAATGAGGATGTTATCTGCTCGCACGGCGGGCGGCAATCATACTCATACTCATAGCGTCTAGCGCTAGAAGGCCGATAATAAAATGTTTCAGTAATATTGTGAAAGAGGCCATAAAAGTGCTAGGTTTGTAGATTTGAACCGAGTGTGCATGAGAATGAATATGAAATATTGAACAATACGAATGTATGCATTTGTAAAATTTATAGCAATGTAGGCATGACACGCACAAGCGACCAGAGCAATGCTAAATTGTACAATTTACATGCAAAATTCAGAATTTAAAATAAATTTGGCAAAATCAAACATGGCCCTAGAAATTATTTTCCTAAAATGTTGGAAATATAGAGAAATCTGCAATATAGGATTTGTCAGTAAATGATCCATCTCAAAAGTGTCGCTGCTATCTGAATGACTGCCATCATGGCCGTGTATTCCCCGCATACTTCCTGCACCACGTGAGTAAGTGAGTTACATGTACTGAGTGTAATCAAATTATAATAGTCCTGTATCCGTACTAGTAGTGTACTTGTTTCTGATGCTGTTTCCTATTTTGTCTTAAAATTAAGATTGGGGGTTCAGAGACATTATGACAACAAGCACTGACGGTGTTGGGAGCCCAGCCAGTCGGCAGCTCATTCAAAGCAGATGATGTCACGTTGACAGCTGAGATGCGGACTGAGTCTTGGCGCCATCCTGACAACAGTCACAAAATGGCATCATTGGTAAGTTTGTGATTTGCTATGGATGGTATACATGTAAGTAGTACTGCATTGAGCCATTGACTTAGTTAGGTGGCGGGGGAACATTGACAGTGTAGCATGACTCGACACACAGTGACACAGTAAAATTGCAGAAGTCATATTTTGGTGGCCTGATTGTCAAGATTTTCACTGACCTCTCATTGACTAAGTCTAAAAAATCTCGTTTTCTTCAATGTCATCTGTAGTCACAGATTTGACCATGAATTAGTGATATTTTGAAAAGTGCAAAATTTGTTCAGGAATTCACATTTTGGGCCAGGAAATTTGTTTTCAGGGACACCAGAAAGAGGAAGAAATAATTTCACTAGTTCACTTGCCCGACTTGGCCGCCAGCGAAACAATTCGGTATCCTATAGTAAATTACCCTTAACTGCTACTGTGCTACGTCTTTCTGATTCTTCCGAATCTTCTTCTTTCTTAAAACTTGGATCAGGGGTTGTGATCATTGCAAATTGATGACAAATTGCTTTCATAAGCCCATTCACAAGGATGTTCGCCAAAGTGTTAGAGCATATCACTAACTATAACACTAATATTCAAAATTACAAATAAAAGGAAGGCAATAATGGTCATTACATTCATATAGTGCCGATGTCAATAATTAATTGGGGACATACAGTCTATAAAAAATAATCACTAAATGTTGTTTTTTGGCTTCCTTTTGAATTTCAGTGTAAATGCAATGTCATGTATTGATTATATATGCAACGAGAAGTCTTTTTTCAAAAATATGTAGACACCCAGAGCTAATTTGCATACAAAGAAAAACATAAGAAAAAACGATTATGGTTCTCCTGTTCAAAGTAACCATACAATTTCCTTCAAACTTGCCATATGCATTCTGGGGCTCAATACGATTACTTTCTATGGTTTAGTTGTTTTGTTATATATATATTTTTTTGTTAAAGGGACTTAGTAACATTGTCCAAATCCTCAAAATAAAATTGTAATTCTAGCGGTTCCTTTATACCTTGTTGTATTCGTATTAACAATAAAATCATGGGACAGATTTCGGTTTTTCAAATTTCCCTTTCATTACAAAGATATGTATGATTGAAGTATTTAGATAAGAAAATCTCCGGGCGAGATTTTCATCCCTGTACAAAGTGAATGCAGTGAGTTGGTGAATATCACCCAATATCACTTTGCATTTTCGCTCATTACTTGGCCATACATTGTCCATTTGACCTGAAATTTTGACACAATACCCTGAGGACATATGAGATAACAACAGTATACATTGCATCAACCATTCATCAGTTTTTGCACATCTCAACAAAGTTACTAGATCCCTTTAATGATTTTTTTATTGGCCAATCAAATTTCGGCTTAGCTAATTATATATTCATGGACTAGTTTTTCAAAGTTTAAACATTTTTGTCAAAAACAAAACCATACAAGTTATAGAATACACATTCACAAGGCAGCACACCAAATTTCAAGACAATTCATCATGCAATTCTCTCTCAATTACAAAAATCATCACGCCCATTCACCTAAAATCCCCATTTTGAGAAAACAAAGAAAAACAAAGAAAAAAAAAAAAAAATACATTTTGAATCGCGTCAAATACGTTCCGAATGGTAAACAACACCCAATGAGGCAATTTTTACAATTTTTTAAAAATTAATTAATTTAGTTCATTAATGGAAGATAATATATGCAGCAAAACATCTGAATATACATCAATAAATACAATTAAAAAGAGATTACTGTTTGAATTAGTACTCTAATATGCTATACTTTACTTTACAAAAAGGTCATTAGACGTGTCCGGACTACTACCCCCTGGCCAACCACCCCCCGGACGATTACCCCCGGACAACTACCCCCCTAGGACAATTACCCCCCGGACAACTACCACCCGGACAATTACCCCCCTAGGACAATTACCCCCCAAGACAATCACCCCCAAGACAACTCCCCCCCAAGACAATTACCCCCCGAGACAATTACCCCCCAAGACAATTACCCCCCAAGACAATTACCCCCCAAGACAACTACCCCCCAAGACAATTACCCCCCGGACAACTACCCCCCGGACAACTACCCCCCGGACAACTACCCCCCAGACAACTACCCCCCGGACAACTACCCCCCGGACAATTACCCCCCGGACAACTCCCCCCCCCCCCCCGGACAACTACCCCCCGGACAATTACCCCCCGGACAACTACCCCCCGGACAACTACCCCCCGGACAACTACCCCAAGTCATCTTCCAGACGCGTAGCGAGGGTGAACGGATGGGGGGGGGGGGGGGGGGGGGGCACAACTGCGAGGTAGTGGAGCGATTTGGTGCATATCATAGTATAAAGTTGTTAACTGGTGTTGGAGGGTGTTGAACGGAATTGTCCACTCCCAAGGGATTTTAAATGCGATTGAGTAAATTTTCTTCACGAAATGGCATTTAAAATCCCGAGGGGAACATTCCATGACAATTACCCCCCGAGACAATTACCCCCCAAGACAATTACCCCCCAAGACAATTACCCCCCAAGACAACTACCCCCCCAAGACAATTACCCCCCGGACAACTACCCCCCGGACAACTACCCCCCGGACAACTACCCCCCAGACAACTACCCCCCGGACAACTACCCCCCGGACAATTACCCCCCGGACAACTCCCCCCCCCCGGACAACTACCCCCCGGACAACTACCCCCCGGACAATTACCCCCCGGACAACTACCCCCCGGACAACTACCCCCCGGACAACTACCCCAAGTCATCTTCCAGACGCGTAGCGAGGGTGAACGGATGGGGGGGGGGGGGGGGGGGGGGGCACAACTGCGAGGTAGTGGAGCGATTTGGTGCATATCATAGTATAAAGTAGTTAACTGGTGTTGGAGGGTGTTGAACAGAATTGTCCACTCCCAAGGGATTTTAAATGCGATTGAGTAAATTTTTCTTCACGAAATGGCATTTAAAATCCCGAGGGGAACATTCCATGATTTTCCCCACAGCAAAGTTAACAGCTGTTGTATCATCTGAATTGCCATGTAACAGTGCCATGTAATATCCCAAAAAAATTACATGGCAGCTCATGTAGGTTAACTGTATTTACTAAGTCAGGTAATAAACAGTAATATTATATGATACGTAGTTCAAGCTATGAATCAAACATTCATAATGTATGCATATTAAAGATAAATAACAGTTTTGGGGAAAGTTACAGAAAACATTTATAATTTATCAATATTGTTGAATAAGTATCTAAAAAGGGCTTGTGCGGTAAAATCCGAAACTAACGATGCGTTAAATGCAGAAAAGTCAGCCCGCCCGTGAAATGTATAAATCCACAGCCCGTTCGCACCTGTCCGCGCCGCTAGCGCTGGACTGGAGTATCGACAAGCTGAGGACAAGCCCGTATAGCAAACGCACCTGGTCAATAATGCAAGTAGCGTATGCGCGATTCTCAATCCGCTTTGGCGATATCTATCCGCAGCAGAACGATTTGATAATTTACCAAATATATCAATTAGTAGGCGGTTTCCAGGCAAAATTTGTATCATCCCGTATTAGTAAAAACATATTCTTTCACATGATTGGTAATAAGAACTTTCATTTAATTTTTTTAAGAGGGGGGGCGTTTCCAAAACTGGCCTATACCTTTAAAAAGTGGGAGAGACAATCACCTCCACCTATAGGGGGGGGGGGGGGGGGGGGTGGGAGGCATGTCCCCCCCTTCCCGTCCCCCCGGGTGCATTGTGTGCATTCAATTTTGCCAATGTTGTTACCGCAGTTGTATTTAGCAGTTCAAATCGTTTTTTAGCATTATGATTCATAATATATTGATTATTCGGAAACATTTTGTTTGCATTCGATTTAAAACGTATTTCGATTTCGAGTAAATTCGTGATTACGTAATACCGCCCTCACGGGCAATCCGTATAAGGTCGATCAGGAGAGAAATAAAACTCACGTCTACATCATTCTGAGAGTCTTGCAACTGAGCTTTATTCAATAAAAACATACTGTACATTATGCCACATGGCGGATAAATATAACCCATTCCTGGTAATCGCGCGAACGCGCGGTTGCGGTTACTGTTAAAGGGATAGTTGAGTTCTGGTAAAGAGAGTACAGTTTTAGTGAAACTGAATTTTAGTAACCAAAACCTGCATCATTACATTACAAACTAATAGTTATAACTAGAAAGGAACACAAAATTACAAATGACGTAGTAAAGATCATGTTATCATTCAAAAAGAGCCGTTAAAACGTAAGAGGGCGCTCTCTAAACACTCATCGGTTTTAACCATTTTGAATAAAATATTGTGCATGTGATGCTTTGTTGAAATAGTGATTAGATAGAGAAATAACCAACAACTATTTAAATACCTATTTTGTAACTTTTGAAAAGAGGAAGCATTTTTTTTGAATTTTTAACGGCTGGTTCAAAATTCTCTAATAAACCCGGGGCCCCGGGTTTATTACAAATTGTTATATTTATGGATATTTCAGCCGTTTCTGAACCGATTTTGATCAAACAAAGATGATTTTATTGTTTAAATATTATGCTCTTTCAAATTTTACACTCAGTTTTTTCATTACCTCACAAACCAATTAAGTAGTCTAGCGCCCTCTCTACCAAAACTCAACTTTCCCTTTAAGTAGGCCGTGGGAAACTGGGAATCGAACATGATAATATCTATTTGATTTTGCAAACACAATAAATGCAAATAGCGTGTTCTTTTTAGTTGAATGCTAAAAGTGGTAAATCACTTGATCGAAAAGCTAAATCGTATGAATATATTACAATTTTGAACCAAAATTACAAGCCTTCAGCTCAATTTCGTGAAATTGAATGACACGCTTATTGAAACGAATGAAAAGCTTACGAAATTGACCAAAAAACATATAGAACATGTGATACGCCTAGGTCACACATGCACCGGATGCCGCACAATCTTTTTACCTACATTTCGGATTGCGATATCGTACGATGTCTGCAGTATATTCGTGTATTGGCAATCCCGTAGCATGGGGGTGCGTACACCCCCCCCCCCCCCCCCCCCATTCAGAAAGGTCCACTTTTTATTGTTCTCGGTCTCGGGCAGCGATCGGCCCATTTGACATTTGACGACCCCAACTCCCTGCTTACAAAACTAAAACAGTGGTCTAAATCAGCGACGGTAATTATCCATGGGGTAGTTGTCCGGGGGGTAATATTCCGGGGGGTATTTGTCTGGGGGGTGATTGTCCAGGGGGTAGTTGTCCGGGGGGTAGTTGTCCGGGGGGTAATCGTCCGGGGGGTAATTGTCCGGGGGGTAGTTGTCCGGGGGGTAGTTGTCTTGGGGGGTAATTGTCTTGGGGGTAATTGTCTTGGGGGGTAATTGTCTTGGGGGGTAATTGTCTCGGGGGGTAATTGTCTTGGGGGGTAATTGTCCTAGGGGGGTAATTGTCCGGGTGGTAGTTGTCCGGGGGGTAATTGTCCTAGGGGGGTAGTTGTCCGGGGGGTAATCGTCCGGGGGGTGGTTGTCCAGGGGGTGGTAGTAGTCCTAGAACCGTCATTAGAATATGAGATAAATGTGACTTTGAACTGGATTTTGGAGTACTTGTCGGCATTATTTTTTACTCAAAATTTTTACAGAACATTCAACAGATATTACTGATCAATTTGACATCAAAATAAAAAAAAGGAAAAAAAAAAAATGGTTATTAGACTGTATGTCCCCCTTAAACGTGAATAAGACATCAAAAGCATGACGTCGGCCTTATATCGCGCCGATGTTGGAACTGGTAGCAATTTGAAAGGGTGGTAAATGGTTAGGAAATTGATGCCGGACCGATGTTATTAATTGGATGTCAATATGACATCTCAGATACGACCTCATACCAATATCCTGCCGATGTCAGAACTGGCAGCAATGAAACCAGTCGGCAAAATGTCATCAATTTGATGTTGTTCCGATGTCAATAATCCGACATGAATATTAACCTCTATCCATTGTTCTATTGTCAGCTCTTGCTACAGCTGCTTCAAAGACATCTCGAGTTTAGGAGAGCTAGCTTTGGCTGGACAGGAAAAGAAAGACTATTAAACAGGTACTTATATCGGTTGTATCAGCTATCACCCGCATTGAAACGGAAAAACCCAAATAAATCCAAGATGGCCGCTCCCGAAATTGGTCGAGCTAGAATAAATGTGTTCCTTCCATGGTTTATACGATCGGGAAGATCTTTATTTGACTTAATCATTGAAATACCGTAAGCAACTAGAATACTGGACTCACAATTCAGTTTGTTTTGAACAGTAAATAAATAATACATTCATGAAATAAATGCATTCAAACGGACTAAAAACATTCTCTGCTTACAAAAGCCAAAGGCGGCCATCTTGGATTTACGTAACTGAAAATGGCAATGGACATTCTCACTTATTAATTATTATGGTGTAATACCAAATGCAATAATGGCTAGAGTACAAACGACCATATCTCACAACTCTAATATTTGGCCTAATTTTCACAATTAGGCTCTCTATGATATATTAATATGTAATTTTTCCTCAAGAAAAATAATTTGGCAGTCATTTCCCATGAAATCAATCAACTTGGGGGTAATTAGTCAATATGTAATTGTCCTGGGAACCCCCCTTTTAAATCACCAACATTGATTTAGCTGCACTATATTGATGTGACTGTGACCTCATCTAAAGAACTTCGCCCCATAGTTTCTGTACACGACGCCACAATAAATTCTCTAGTTGACGTAAGCCGACGAAGTTGCCATCACGCTGCTGATTTTGGACCCTAATCTGGGTGGGGCTTAAAGGGAAAGTTGAGTTTTGGTAGAGAGGGCGCTAGACTACTTAATTGGTTTGTGAGGTAATGAAAAACTGAGTGTAAAATTTGAAAGAGCATAATATTTAAACAATAAAATCATCTTTCTTTGATCAAAATCGGTTCAGAAACGGCTGAAATATCCATAAATATAACAATTTGTAATAAACCCGGGGCCCCGGGTTTATTAGAGAATTTTGAACCAGCCGTTAAAAATTCAAAGAAATGCTTCCTCTTTTCAAAAGGTTACAAAATAGGTATTTAAATAGTTGTTGGTTATTTCTCTAACTAATCACTATTTCAACAAAGCATCACATGCACAATATTTTATTCAAAATGGTTGAAACCGATGAGTGTTTAGAGAGCGCCCTATTACGTTTTAACGGCTCTTTTTGAATGATAACATGATCTTTACTAAGTCATTTGTAATTTTGTGTTGCTTTCTAGTTATAACTATTAGTTTGTAATGTAATGATGCAGGTTTTGGTTACTAAAATTCAGTTTCACCAAAACTGTACTCTCCTTACCAGAACTCAACTATCCCTTTAAACTGGCTGCTAAGTGAGATTTGGCATCAGAAAATTAGCCTAAAATCACTACTGTGTTAATTTGCATGGAATTTCTTTTCTGCGGACCTAGTTTACAAGTCATCAACTATGGAATAAGTGCCAAAATATGCTGTATTCATTAGTTCCTAAGTTAAAGAAATATTTTCCTACTATACCATTATTTTTCAGACACACTGTACAATATGATTTGCAAAACAAATCCTGTACTTTTTGCTTATTAATGGCTTTAGCAACAAAAGAAAACAATAATGTTCATGTATATGCCAATGAGGTGCACCCTTCTTGAATTTCAGGGTGTTGCCCATATGACACATGGAAATGAGCACCGGAAATGATTTCCTTACCCCAAAACACTCTAAATAAATGTTTTTAATTAGGTCCTGTGATCTTATTACATAAATATGCGAAATAGCTAACTATCTTTATAATGTTTTATACAAACAATTGCTCGGTTGCCACCGTGGTAACAACGCTTTTTTCTTCCTATAAACCATTTTAGAACATGGAATAGTAAAACAAAAAACATTGGACTAATGAACATTAGGCCACAGGGATATCTACAGGACTAGCACTGTTGTATCTTTGCAGGTATTATAGATTGGATAAGCAGCTTTGGACATATTTTGTATTCATCATCCTATCATTTTAATGATTACAAGTTCATGCTAGCATTTTAGTATTAACATTTGTTTCTCTCATTTATTTTTATTTTTTCTTGATATAATACGCTTTGGGAAGATTGGCAGAAGCGAACTCCACAGAGATGAGAGAAATAAACAGGGGCAATGCTGAACAGGGGTCTAAAGAGCGGATGTGTGCCTTGGCCGACTTCTAAACGGGGTTCTAAGTAGTGGGGGTGTGCCTCAACCAACTTCAAAATGGGGGTCTATGGAGCGATCATGGCTGAGTCCGAGGGGTGTTTCCGTCGCCAACATTATTCGAGGCAGAAGTCTTAAGAGCGGCCTTTTTTATCCCGACGGCTCATGCAGCATAGTCTCTTCCCAAGAGACTAAAGCATGAGATGCAACGGTTAAACTTTAACCAGCAGAGACAGTCTTTCTACTATGACAGGAAGACATAATGACTCAAGAGCAAGATACAGTTCGCATGCAACCGACTCGGGAGATGATCACTGGAAGAAGGCAACAGTTATCAGGCATCTCGATGAGCGTTCGTATGAGATACACCGCCATGGTTACACCAGTTCGCCCGGTGCTGGCTACAGGAAATTC